>JADIIY010000006.1:0-226952 GCA_027604245.1 Boothiomyces sp. JEL0838
CATTTCTATTTGATCAATCTGTCTGTAATATGAAATTATCCGCCTTTCCTATTAATGCAAGTGAAAATTCTTTTCCCTAAAAATGGACTGGCAGCAAAAAGAATTACAAAAGTACAATGAAATTAAAGAGGAAACCACAATACAAAAACTAAAGCGGAAAATAACTTCAAATCCATTTGTGCCTCTTGGTTTCCTGGGAACAGTTTATATGATGGGAAGAATGATTCGGTTGAACAGAAGGGGAGATAAACTTGGGTTTATTCAAGCACAACGGTACAGAATTGCACTGTCTTTATTTACCATTGGATGCGCTACTATAGGGTATTATTACGACCATCAAGACAGACTTGAAAGTGACTTTAAAATCAAGTTCAACAAGGAATAAATATTTTAAAAGATTCTGTTTATTTGAAATGGTTTGTTACCAGATGGAAAATGGCTCTCGATACATTCCGTCTCCTGGAAGTACTCCAAAGGCTTCATGGAAAGGCCCAAAGTTTCTTAGTGCTGCTTCAGCTCTTAGAGAATCTGGGGAATGGACGTCAACAGTTAGCAACATTAATGCCGTTTCTTTTCTAACTAGTCCTCTCCAGGCTTGTGCCCAGGAAATGAAAAACTCTTGATCGACAGTAAACCGTGAACTTGGCTCAACTTTATGCTTTCTTTGGTACTCTTTGAATGCCTTGTACGCAATTGATAGACCACCAAAGTCTGCAATGTTCTCTCCTGCAGTCAATTGTCCATTCACTTTTTCGCCATAGAACGTGTAGCTGTTGAATTGTTCAATTATAGATTTAGCCTTGTTCTCAAAGTTCGCTCTGTCTTTATCAGTCCACCAATTTGACAGGTTACCTTCATGATCGTATTTACTTCCTTCATCATCGAATCCATGAGTGATTTCGTGTGCAATTATACCACCGATGGCACCAAAGTTTAGTGCTGGTTCTCCGTGTGGTTTAGTGTCTGTTGGCGGATAAAAGAATGGTGGAAACAAGATTCCTGCTGGAAACCCAATTTCATTTTTGGTTGGTTCATAATATGCATTGACCATATAGGAAGGAATGTTCCATTCTTCTCTGTCAACTGGTTTGTTATAGAATGAATTGCGATAATCCTTGTTGAATTTAGAGATAATCTTTTTGTTTTCCCATAAGGAAATGGACGACAGTATTTTCCCTTCTAGTGGAGAAAAGTCTCTGTATTTATCAGGATAACCAATCTTGACTTTGAATGTAGACAGTTTCAAGAGGGCTTTTTGTTTGGTTTCATTCGACATCCATTCTATTTCCTCTATTCTTGCTTTAAATGCATCAAGAATGTACTGTACCATTTCACTTGCTGCTTCTTTCGCTTTGCTTGAAAAGTTTCTTTCCACGTATAGGCGATCAATCAGGTCTCGAAGACTAATCATCCATTCATAAGCCATCTTCCATCGCGGTTTCATTTCTTGTATTCCTGCCAATGCAACTTGCTTATATTCAAAGTCAATCTTTACAATCTCTTGCTGTAGATATGGTGCAGCAGAGGACAAGTACCTTATCAAAAGGTACTTTTTGAGAACTAACAGAGGCGTTTTAACGATTACTGTTGAGAGGTTTTCGAAATAGCTGATACTTTGAAGGACCAGTTCATCAACTTGAAGGCCAGATATTTCAAAGAATTCCTTCCATTCGATAGCAGGGCATAATTGCTGTAAATCTTGCAATGTTTTCTTGTTGTAATTCTTTACAGGGTCTCGCAATTCATCCCTAGGAATAAATATTTCTGCCAATTGTTTTTCGAAATCAAATACGTCATTAGAGTCAGTTTGTGCTTGAATTGATGATGCACTAGTGCACATTAATAGTTTTGTCATGTATTGCTTGTACTTTTCTGCTTTGTCTGCTTTAGCGTCTTGCAAGTAGTATTCTCTGTCCGGCAATCCAAGGCCTCCTTGCCGAAGAAAGAGCGTGTTGTAGGCAGCATTTCTGTCGTCAGGAGCTACGTTGAAACTGAACATGGTTGCGGCAATTCCTTCAGAACAGAACTTTGAAGCCAGTAAAAAGTAGTCTTGTTCTGTAGTGATATTGCCAATAGCGTTGAGATCGTTGTTGATCGGTTCAAGCCCTCTAGCTTCAATGCCTGATTCATTCATCGCGCAAGCGTAGAACTCTGCAGCGATTGAACCATTCTTGCTCTCGAGCAGTTCATCAAGGACCTGCTTCACATCCACCCTACTCTTTTCATCAAGCAGTTCAAAGCTACCAAACATCGCCAATTCTCCAGGTATTTGGTTCTTGATCAACCACGAACCATTCACATACTTGTAGAACGATTCTCTTGGAGAAACAGAAAAATCAAAGTTTGCAATATCAATTGGTTGAGCCATCGGAGAGAGATTTACTTCCAACGGCTAATATTTATGTTCATTTGGGGTACCAGACTTGTCCCTAATTAGGAATGACTCAAACAAGACTTTCTGCTTAGCCAATGAAATTTTGGTCTGGATTCGCCGTTTTTGAAAAAAGCAGTCACCAAAACCACCACCAAATTGGACCCAACTGAACCCAAAAGATGAATCAGAAAATGGAGTATGAAACTCGACAGATATAAAACAGCATTCACGGCATGTGTTATTAATGTCGATCCTAGCCAAGCCAGAGTTTACAAGCGATCTAGCAAGCAATAATTTGGAAAGCACAATGCTTTCTGTGCAAGCGATTAAACCCCAATTGAAGCTCTACCACAGCAATGATACGCTGTTTTGTGATAGCTCCAAGGAATTAAATGTTGGAAAGGGAGAGCAAGATGATATCTCTGCTATTGAAGCGCTTCTTGAATGTTCATTCTGTTACACTCCGTTAGAGAGGAGGAAATCGAAAAGAGTTGTGTTTTACTTTGCTTGAAATATATTCATTTCAACACCATGTTTTCTGTTTGGTTCTCTGCAGGCTGTCAAAAAGTAAGAATTGTTCTGCTTTCAGTATCCTGGTGAATCATTTCATCTGACTTGACCCCACAAGAAAAATCGTATTTGTGCAACCATGTGCTAGGTTCTGGCATCGGCCCTTGAACAATCATCATCGAGTGACTGTTTATTCTTTAATGCAGAGCTGAGCTACACTACCTAAGGTCCGAAATGCGTTTCAATTCGTTTTCCGATTTTAAAGCACTCTCTTTGCTCTGCATTTGGTGAACTTTTTGTACTCACAGTTGATGAAACTTCCGAGGTTTACACACAAAGAATATAAAAGGAAGTCAAATGAAAAATCTCCGTAATGACAAAACCAATCGATATCAGCAACTTTGATTTCTCAGTTTCACCAAAGGAATCCTTTTACAAGTATGTGAATGGGTCCTGGCTAATCAAAACCAAAATCCCTAAAGAAGAATCCAGCTGGGGCACCTTTACTATCCTCAGAGACAAAAGCAAGGAAGACCTCAAAGCAATCTTTGACGAGCTGTTGAAGCTTGAACTAGGTACTTCACTGGTAGCTGAATTCTATGCTTGTGCAATGGACGAAGAAGCATTGGAAAAATCTGGCCTTGAACCAATCGCTGAAGATTTAAAACAAATCGATGGAATCACATCGTTAGAAGAATTCTTCACCAAGTCTGCCGAGTTCAGCAATGATGGAGTTTCTTGCACCATGTTTTACAATTTTGTATTTGCAGACTCTAAAAACTCTAGTGTGAATACTCTATTGATGGGTCAAGGAGGTCTTGGATTGCCTGATAGGGATTACTACCTGCAAGAATCCAAAGCAGATAAGGCAGAAAAATACAAGGAATACGTCAAAAACTTGCTTGTAGCTGCAGGCAGCACTGAAGATGCTGCTTTGGCTGATACATTGGAAATCTATGCCTTGGAAAAGCAAATTGCTGAAATCTCCATTCCAAGAGAAGAGATGCGCGATCCTGTCAAAAACTACAACAAGCGCAGTCTTGTTGAACTGCAGGCAATCTGTCCTGTAATTAGCTGGGAATCATTCTTTACTACAGCTGGAATCCCAGGCGTTGACGAAGTTGTGCTCGCAAACATTTCATATTTCGAAAACCTCAATAATTTGCTTGCTAATACCTCATTGGAATTGCTAAAGAAATATCTCAAAGTAAGATACTTGTCTACTGCTGCCAAGTACTTGAACAAGGAATTTCAAAATATCAATTTTGAATTCAAAGAAAAGGCTCTTGCTGGTATCAAGGAAATGCAACCACGTTGGAAATATGCCAATGAATGGGTCAATGGATTGAAGGATCTCCTTTGTGAACTTTATGTCAAGAAGCATTTCTCTGAAGAAGCAAAAGCTGCCGCTGCTGAAATGGTAGAGTACATTTTGAAAGCATTTGAAGAACGCATTGAAGAGATTGAATGGATGTCTGAAGAAACTAAAGAAATGGCAAAGTTGAAGCTTTCTACGTTCAGAGTTAAAATTGGTTACCCAGACAAACTTAGAGACTACTCTCCATTGGAAGGAAAGGTGCTCCGATCCAACCACCTTTGGACCAACATGAGATTGATTTCAAAGTTCAATGACGATTACAGAAAAGCCTTTTATAAGCAAGAAGTTGATAGAGATCAATGGTTCATGCCACCATACATGGTCAACGCCTACTATAACCCAACTGGTAATGAAATTGTGTTCCCTGCTGCTATCTTACAGCCGCCATACTTTTACGCACCTACCCCTGAAAAACCACTTGGTGAACCAGCATTAAACTTTGGTGCCATTGGTGGTGTTATTGCACACGAAATCTCTCATGGGTTTGATGACTCTGGCTCCAAATACGATCACACTGGGAACTTGGTGAACTGGTGGACTGACAGCGATAGAGAAAACTTTGAAAAGAGAACGGAATTAATCATTCAGCAATTCAATGAATACAAGAGCTTTGGCCAAAACCTCAATGGAAAATTGTGCGCTGGAGAAAACATTGCCGACTTGGGTGGTGTTTCAGTAGCTTACAAGGCCTTCTTGGAGTACAAGAAAGCTCACGGCGATCAAATCAAATCTGCTTCAGGAAGGTTTACCCCAGAACAGGAATTCTTCATTTCTTGGGCTCAAGGGTGGAGAATTCAAATGAGAAAAGAATCTGCACTATTGCGTATTGCTACTGACCCTCATTCACCTGGCGAACATCGCACTAATGGTCCGCTCTCCAACTTTGAACCCTTCCATGCTGCCTTTGATGTCAAAGACGGAGATGGAATGTTCCAATCTCTAGATAAAAGAGTGTCCATTTGGTAAAATAAAATCGATACACCAGCAGGCAAAGTTTATTCGTTGTATTTACTGACACGCCAACTGAACTATTCTCATTGATGTACGTGCAATCTTGGGATTGAATATACCTGCCATCTTCTATATATCCAGAAACTGCTTATCTGTGAGGTGCAAACTAATTTTCAATTGTGTAACATCTTTGATGAAAATTCGGTGGGAGGTGTTTCACACTTTTCTTGCCTAATGAACGGAATAAGAATTAGCGGCTTGTATATTAGGAGTCCCTCCAAGCGGAAAGCAGAGTTGCAAAATGCAGAGAGATTACAGCTGGATTCAACTCAAGAGGAGGAAATGGCAACCGCAATGGATGCCATTCAAATACCATTAATATACATGCATTCGCATCATCCTACCAAACCATTGGAGAACAGTAGTTTTTGACTGATTTTAGTATGCAAAGACCCCCAGTGCCCAATGAATAGACCACAAAGTGAGTCTGGTGTCGGATCGTCTTATATTTCCGAATACAGGTGCTCCAAACTAACATAGCCCTCATTCTACAGAGTTGAGGAGGAAAGAATACTCGGACAGACAGCATCTATACGAACACCCAGCCAACATCGACACTATGGCTAAATTGGAAGGATATTTGAATGAACAATCAAAGTTGCTGTACGACCCCGATAACTTTGATTTGGACGACGAAATTGATGTGCAATCGTCGATTTCTCAACAAGATTTACTAAATCAAAGAATTGAAAGAGATAGGTATCTGAAGGATATTGGGATGGCGGAAGATCCCACAGAAACGTCTATTGGACTATCCACAGCAAACATTTCGCTTTCTTTATCAGGGTTTGAAACGTCTACTCTATTACATTCTGACCATTCGCGAACTTTGAACAATTCCCAAGTAGATGGAAGATTGGCATCTTACTCTAGCAAGTACAATCATAAAGTGGATGATTGTACACTCCAACAAATGGAATATCTGAAAATTTACAAAGAAAGGCAGAATTCAAGTGCTGCATTAAAAAACGCGGAGCTTGCAGTGTTAGAAGCCAGATACAAAGCTGAAATAATACGAAAGCAAGGAGGGATTACTAGCTCTGGACTACTCTCAGATCAAAGTCACATATTTAAACAAAGGGCTGCTGAAATTGTTAATCGCACATTGCAAAAAAAGCAAGAAATTAGAAAATCAATTGATTTTGCCAACTTTAATTTCTCTGTTTCGCCTGGTGATTCCTTTTATCACTATGTCAATGGTGCATGGTTAATCAAAAATAGTATACCCCCAGATCATTCAACTTGGGGAACGTTCGAGCAGTTGCACTGCACAAACAAAGCTTTGGCAGAAAGCAAAGTGGACATTTTGAATGTTGGGACTGACAAATTTCTTTTTGGAGAAGATAAAGGAGCCCAAGTCCTTTATGAGCTATACCAAAGTGCAATGAATGTTGAAGCGGTTGAAAAATTCAAGCTACAACCTATCATGGAGGATTTAAAGGATATTGAATCAGCAAAGACAGTTCAAGAATTGTTTGAAAAGGCGGGCGAATTATACCTTCATGGAGTAATAATTACACCTTTCTATCTATTTAAATTTCCAAAGGAAAAAGGAAACGAAAACAGTAACGTTGTATTGCTATTGCAGGACGGATTGGGCTTGCCTACCAAAGAGTATTATTTATCAGAAGAACTTAAAGAGAAGACTATCGCATACCAATTGTACATCAAAAAGGCGTTCCTCGAGCTAGGACTGACGGATTATGAAGCAGATATCGTGTCAAATGAAATCTTTGAATTTGAAGTACAATTGGCAAACATTTCCAGCTCTCTACGTGATATTTGCGACCCGGAATTGAGCAACCGGAAAATGTCTTTAAAAGAACTCGAAATAGCATGCCCATCTGTCCCTTGGACATCTTACTTTAAAAAAGCAGATCTGCCTGACTCGACTGAAGTTATTGCGGAACCACTAGTATATTTCAAAAGACTTTCAGAGTTGCTGAGCAGTACATTGTTAGATTCACTAAAGAATTACATGAAACTAAAATATATTACTACCGCTGCACCATATTTACACAACGAACTTTCAGTTGCAGAATTTGAATTTAGAGGAAAATCATTGTTTGGATTAAAAGAAATGGAACCGCGTTGGAAATGGGCACTTCAATTAGTTTGCGATATTGAAGATTTGATAAATCGGGCAGATGTAGAAGAACGAAGCAAAGCTGCCGTTGCACTATTCGATATTATTAGATTTGTTACCAGGGCATTTGAACATAGGCTAGATGAAGCTGAATGGCTTTGCGAAGATTCAAAAAAGCGGGCAAAGACAAGGTTATCAAAATTTTCCAGAGGAATTGGGCATTTCTATGACAAAAACTTGGCTCCATTAGAAGGTAAAGTGTTGCGAACCAATTCTCTCTGGGAAAACTACAAGCTAATTGCAAAACAAATTGATATACCCGTTAATTTCTATTACAGATCAGTCGATTGCCGACATACATTTATTATATCGAATATTCTCAAAGTTACAATCAGTAATAGTGCAATATTCCCAACATATTTGGCGCAATCTCCATTTTTCTACACATATACACCCGATAAATTGCTGGGTGAACCAGGACTGAATTTTGGTGCAATTGGAGTGCTGTATGCGCACGCTTTGCTTTATTCTCTAGATATTTGTTGGACAAAATATGACAAGAATGGCGAAATAGTTGGCTGGCTATGCGAAACAGATCGGCCATATTATCAAAAGCAAATCGATGCTGTTGTTGCGCAGTATAATAGCTATCATTTCAATGGTGAGCAAGTGAACGGAATCCTTACTGCTTCAAATAACCTTGCGGACTTGGGAGCAATATCTATAGCTTACAAAGCCCTTCAAGATTTCAAGGAGGAATACGGCGAAAAAGTCAAACCATCAACCTATCTATTTACCATTGAACAAGAATTCTTCATATCGTGGGCCCAGGTTTGTCGAAATCTAGTTACAGAGGAGCAAGCTCAATATGACCTTTCTTGTAGTTATTTTGCACCTCGCGAATGGAGGGTTAATGGACCTCTCTCCAATTTCAAAGAATTTTACGAAGCATTTAATGTAAAGCCGGGAGATCGGATGTACCTATCACCAGATAAACGAGTTTATCTCTGGTAATCCTTTAATATATTTTATGATATTTTTTTATCTTTTTTAAATGGAGAGTGGACAGGAAGAGGATCGCAATCAAACCGATACAGATTCGATTGCAGGAGAAGCAGTTCAAATACCTTTAATATATATGCACTCACATCACCCAACGAAACCACTGGAAAACTGTAACCGCTTATTGATTTAGTATGCAAGGATCCAAATTGCACCATGAATACACAAGGCAAGTCGACCATAGCTTCAACTTACATCCCGCAAAATACTGGCCCAACGTATCAGTTTCAACTGGATAGTAGGTTTAACGACTCTGCTAGTAGTGTTAATCAACTGGATAGATTTTTGGAGGATCAAAAGGAATTGCTAAGCAGAATAAAGCAAATCAATAGCTATGAATATGCGGATGTCGACGTACTATCATCAGTGTCGCAGCAGCATAATCGAGTTGCTACTTCGCTAAACAGGTCAATAGAAAGACGAAAAGAAGTTCCAAAGCCGATAGATTTCACAAATTTCAACTTTGCTATTTCTACTGGATATTCTTTTTACAAGTTTGTAAATGGGTCATGGTTAGAGAAAGCAAATATACCAAGTAATTGTTCATCCTGGAATTGTTATGATGAGCTGCGATCCAGATTTGAGCCATCTACAGAAGATATGGTTTGGGATTATATAGATAAAGATTACGAAGAAACTGCACTTCGAGAATATTACCTTTCTGCAATGAATGAGCAGTTGATTGAGAACGAAAAATTAAATCCCGTGATTGATGATCTTGATTTAATAGATTCAGTAGAAACTTTGGACGAGTATTTTGGATTAGCTGGCCAGTTTGCGGAACAGTTTATCATGACTAGTTTATTTTTTGTTTACAAATTTCCTACTACTCCCAAGAAAGAAGGCGACATAGAAGTTGTGATGCTGCTCCAAGATGGACTTGGATTGCCAACCAGAAACTATTACATTCACGACCATAAATTTGGAAAAGTAGATGGATATAAGCGCTATATAGAAAAGTTATTTTTGGCCTCTGGGATGAGCCAAGTAGATGCTAATTTAGACACAGAACTGGTTTTCAACTTTGAAGTTGAGTTATCGGAAATTATGGAGCCAATTGAAAATTTGTGTCGGCATACAGGAAACAATATTAAACTATCTCTTATAGATTTAAAGCGCATTTGCAAAGCAGTTGATTGGAATGTATTTTTCAAAAACAGTGGAGTCAGTGAGGAAGCACAAGTTGTAATAGAGCCTAAACAGTATTTCACAAAACTCTCAGATCTTGTACGGAAAACACCTCTCTCTACACTCAAGAAACACATGAGATTACGATACCTAGCAACAGCTGCACCATTTCTACACAAAGAAATGCAGATAGTCCATTTTGAATTTCATGATAAATTATTGCATGGAGTTCAAGAAATACAAGAACGTTGGAAAACAGCATTTCAATGGGTCTGTGATATTCATGACTTGGTAAATCTGCAGCAATTATTTTCAAATGATCGATCGACTCATTTCTATGAAGAGTTTGATACCTTGAGTGAAGTGATGGATAAGCGGTTTAAAAGTCTTTTGTGGATCTCTGAAGAATCTCTACAAAATGCCAAGAAGGAAATTGCAAAGTTTGCTCGGGGATTTGGACACAAGAATTACAACTCGCTGTCGGGTTTAGAAGGCAAAATAATTCATACCAATTCCCCTTGGACAAATTATAAACTATTGGCGAAAATGGTTGTTTTTCCTAGTAGTTTCTATCATAGACCAACTGTCAAGAGTCAACACCAAACAATTTCCAGGATACTTTGCAATTCAATCCCCATGCTCTTTTTTCCGCTGTTTTACGATTGTCCACCATTTTTCTATGGCAGGACTAATGATAAACTGCTAGGAGAGCCAGCTTTCAATTTTGGAGCGTTTGGATGCATTTATGCAAGGGAATATCTATCAATGTACCATGTTAGCTACGTTAGGTTTAATCGCAAAGGGGATTTAGTGAATTGGATCTCGGATAAGGAAAGAGCACACTATGAAAAACAAATTGAAAGGATATCTCAGCAAATAGTAGCATGGAATCCAACTGATTTAACCTTGAATGTGAAATTAATTGCTTCACAATTGCTTGCAGACTTGGGGGCATTATCAATTGCATATGAAGCACTCCAAGAGTACAAAAATATACATGGCTCAAAAGTAAAACCATCTACTTATCTCTACACAGTCGAACAAGAGTTTTTTATTTCATGGGCGGGAATTAGTAGAGAATTGGTGACGAAAGAACACGCAGAATTTGATTCTGAAACGTGCTATCATGCTCCAAGAGAATTACGAGTGGATATACCGCTTTCCAACATGATTGAATTTCATAAAGCATTCAACATCAAGCCGGGTGATCGTTTGTATCGGCCACCTCACGAGATAGTCTCACTTTGGTGAGGAACATCTTGTTTACACTACATGGAGTACAATATATTATATATTCATATTAGCATATTCTATTTATTTTATAGCAATAATACCACAAGTGCGAGTAAAGGAATGGTCTTTAATGCACTAGATACAAGTACTACATTATCAATTAACGGGCCGTATTCGCCTTCCGTAGTACTTCCAATGGTTACCAAACTATTTTGTTGAACGGCAGTAAAAGAATAAGTAATCATTACCCAGCCATCGCCTTTGTTGTGTGAAAAGTTTTGTTGCTGAACGCCAGTAACATTCACAAATCCAGTTTTTGTATTTGGCACACCATCATTCCCAGCCAATTCAAAAGTTAGTATGTATTTCTCGTTCGGAGTTAGATTCACCGATTGGGAGATTGAGTATGGTCCAGTGGAGGAAAGGTCTACAGACCAGTTGGATTGGAAAGCGTTTGTACCTACTTCTATTGGAACAGTGTCAGAGTTGCTAACCCATGGTACGATATAGCTAGAGCTGTTAAAATAGCAGTATGGGACGATATTGGATGTTGGGCAATAAGTCGAGGCCTTGTCCTCAAATCCACCATTTTGAATGAGGTTAGTAGCCGCTTGAACGATTGGGAAAAATAACATGAGTACCAATTTGGATTTCTTACTTTTTATATCGGTTTCATGATGGTCACAAATTCCTTTCGGGGGCCTGAATGGCTAGCGGCGTTTCCGATTTTGAAACCCAAAAAAGAGTTATTACAGAAGGAGTTGAGAATGGCTCGTCCAAGAGACCGGCAGCTCTCACTTCACTTGTAGTCCGAGTGGGCTGCATCGTCGTATTGAATCCCATTGGGGTTCCCATATTTTTTTCGTGGCATACATATCAATGGCTTCCTGGTGGCTTCAAGATAACTGCACTTTTTTTACTCCACATTGGTGCGGGATATTGAGATACTCGTTTTTCCCTTCAGACCATTGCTCGGCGACTTTGCCAGTGAGATATATGACTAGTATGATAAGAAGTGGTTGTTATCATCGTGTCACTAATGACTTTGTGTTACCCAGACCCTTACCGCGCTACTAAAGAGGGGCATGGTGCTTTGGGAGCTACCAAAGAGCAATTCCGCAAGCTCTTTACTCACGGATTTGAATCACAATAATCACACTAGATACAACCTAAAAGCAAGCCATCCCGAAATAAATCTCGGAAAAAGTTTCTGATTTTTCATGTTGAATGAATTCCTAATCTCTGCAGTACGAGTGTTAATATTCTTTCCAATCAATGAAATCAATATCAATCACATCTCCGAATTGCCTCCGGTGTATGCGAAAACAACAACGCAATATCAAACTATCAAGAGGATATTCTTGTTTTCCTTTTCGACAGTTCAATGGACAAAAGCGACTCTGGTTCTTCGGAATCTAATTATCAATCCGGAAACATCAAGGTAATTCGTATTTAATGAAGGTGGGATTGAATTTAACCTAGTTATATCTCTTGGTATCATTTACTGGTGGGATGGTTGATTTTACAGAAAAAGAATACCAGGCTGCTAATATTACCCGGAAGAAAGAGACGATTACTGCCGAGCCTGTTTCTTACGCTATTCATCAATATTATCATTGACGAGCTATCGTGCTTTATAATCTGCCTGGTAAAAAATAAGCAATACAAAATCAAACCAGTAAAGCCAAACAAGGAAAGGGAAGAATGTATGATTTGTTTAGAAAAGGGGGAACTGTATTCGTTCTGCGAGAATCAGCACTCGATGCACTATAAATGCCTGGACCAATGGTACCAGCCATACGGTAGATACAAGTATTGCCCAGCTTGCAATTCTAAAATATTCACTAGCAAGCAAATGAATTTCAAGTGGATAAGAGGGTTCCAAGAGAATATTCTTGATCGGATTCGCATTGTGATTTTCATCTCCATATCAATGTGGTTTGTATATTTCCTAAAGATGATTGGTTTAAAATGGAGAATCAAGCGACTTGTAAATAGAAATTGAATTTCATTTTTTTTAATTTTTGATCAGTGAAAATGGATTTCCAAAACAGAGTTGGAAGCAGATTTGGAGGTGGAGGTGTCGCTGATGCCTCTCAGCAGAACCTGGATAGAAAGGAGCGACTCAGGAGACTAGCGCTGGAAACCATTGATTTATCAAAAGATCCGTATTTGATGAAGGTAAGCAATTTCTAATTCAGAACCATGTTGGAACTTTTGAGTGTAAACTGTGCCTGACTATCCATGCTAACGAAGGCTCCTATCTCGCACATACTCAGGGAAAGAAACACTCTACTAATTTGCAAAGACGTATGGCCAAAGACCAAAAAGATATTGCTTTGGGTGGAGGAGTTGCTCCGCTTGTATTCCAACATGCTGCAGCACCAACCATGATGTATACACGTATGCCTATTAGAAAAGTACATGTGAAAATTGGAAGACCAGGATACAAAGTGACAAAAATAAGAGACCCTGAAACTAATCAAAATGGATTATTATTTCAAATATATTACCCGGATATTGTAAATGGAATCAAGCCTCGGTACAGATTCATGAGTGCCTATGAACAACGCCAGGAACCACCCAGCAAATTCTATCAGTACTTGCTTATCGCTGCTGAACCATACGAAACAATCGCTTTTAAAATACAAAGTTTGGAAATTGACAAGAACAATTTGTGGAGTTTCTGGGATTTGGATTGTAAACAGTATCACTTTCAATTCTTTTTTAAAATAAAGGAGCAATAATTATATTAGACTGCCATTACAGCTAATCCACCCGCGATCGCCAACAACGCGTTTGGTGGCCCCAAGAAACCAGCTGCTTGTACTGAAGTTTGTTGGGCAGGAACTGTGGTTTCAACACCGCTTGGGGTACCTGATCCGCCAGAAGTTGGTAATGGTATATCAGCCAAGTGTTGCCACATTGCCTTTCCTGAATTAGTACAATTTACCTGTTGCACCAGGGTTCAATGATGCAACTACACACTTGATTACCAAGTTGGTCATTGCCATTTCAGTAGAGTTTCCCATCCAGTTCCATGTAGTAGTCAATGGAGCCCTAGTTGGATTGGCATGGGTTATAGTACCTGCTACATCTCCCATAATACCAGCATTGTTGCAAACTGTGTTATTTTGGTATTTGAATTTCTTTGAATCCAAATTCATGAATTTCCCCAAATGCATTTTTGGATTGGTTGATGGGGAAACATACATTAGGATTCCCTGGAAATCTGATCTGTTCATTGAGTTTCCGATTGCGAACGTGAATGAACCGTCCGAGTTTTTAGTTGGAGTAATGGTGTAGCCAAGTTTGGACTGGGCTCCCATACCTGTATGAAGTATTGATTACCTGCTGTGATTACGGTTTCGTTGATACCACAACCTACATTAGTGTGAATGACCTGGGGCACCGCTAGGTAATGCTGCAATTGAAGAGATTAGTAAAGTAAGCCAGTTGAATGTCTTCATTACATACATCTGATAATTGAGCATTATTTATCGTTCAGTACGGGTCCAAATAAGGGTTCCATTGTTCACATTTGTGCAATGCGCATATCCACTCCTGGTTACCAAATATACGTGAATTCACATAGTTAAATGGTTTAAAAGTTCTCTTTCCACAAAATCTTGCAGATATTCTAATGCTCGACACTAATCACGAAATCTGGAAAGATAATCTAATATTTAACTCACGTCACGATAAATACGTATGGATTTCAAGCAGATACAATAATTGGAGATTTTGAAAGAGATATATTTAAAATAGTGCCAATAGAAGCGCAGAGAGAACAGAAAAGATTGTAGACTTTTCAAATGCGGATGAGAAAACTGGTCCTTGAGCTGCTGCTGCAGTAACTGCAGGGCTTCCCGAGTTACCTGATGAAGCAGAAGCGTAAATAGCCTGCGTTCCCGTGCTGTTGCTCAAAGTCAGAGCGCCAATGATTGAAGGCTTGATAGCAAATGGATCCAGTCTCTGCCATCTACCACCTGAAAACACTACAACTCTAACAAGCATATTGTTTTGGCTGGCAATTTCTTCTTTGGTTGCATTAAACATAAAAGAGTATGGCAATTGGATACTTCCAGTATTGGAATCAGTGATTGTCGCACTACCTTGACCAGATATACCCTGCGATTGACAAATTGAGTATTGAACGTAGTGGAATCTTGTCCAATCAATTGAAGGAAAGGATCCTAAATGTTGTGAACTGTTTGTCAGGGCTGTCACATAGAGCAAGATATTTGTAAAGGAAGTGAGACCAGCATAATTGTTCAGTGTGAGTTGCACAGATCCATCGTTGTATGTTACCTGGGAAAGGCCATATCCGAGGGAAGACTGTGGGGTGTTGACATTTGATGTCAAAATATCTACTGAACAAGTTTCGTTTACAGGAAATGAGAGCACTGAGCTAATGAGCAAGTTAATCAAATGCATTTGCAACGAGTAAAGTGTAAACAAACGTCTTCTATTCTATGTTTATTTATAAAAACAAATAAGCCATGACAAGCGCGACTGATGATATTGAGAACCCAACTGCGGAACTCTGCGCATTTGGTATAGCAGATGGGTAAGAAATTTGAGTGGGAATTACATACGGAGTTGTAGTAGTGGTGGTTGTACGCCTTTTGGTAGTGGTTGTTGTGGGTTTGTGAGTAGTGTGAGTGATAGTCTTTGTAGCACTGTGAGTGCCATTTGATGGCTTGGAGGCAGTTACAGTTTTTGCAGGAGAGGGCGGGATTGCTTTAGGTGCTTGTGGTGGAGTGAAATTCACCAAAGTATCCGGCAGAGTTTGATAGGTATGTTGACCATTTACACTAAGTACAATAACACATTTAACAACAACGTTTGGTCTTTTGACATCTGCTGCAGCTGGCAGCCAAGTCAAGGTGCTGCCAGTGGCTATACCTGATGCAGAGGAGTGAGTAACGGATGAACCAGCAATTCCATTATTTCCGCACACATCAGAACCAATAAATCGAAATTTGTTGTTTGGAAGAATAAAACTTCCCAAGTGTTGGTTGGGATTGGCGCTAGAGGTAACATACATCAATATACCTAGAAATGATGGTATATTCTGGCTATTGCTAACGGTGACTGATATTGATCCATCGACGTTGGCTCTAGTCCTTGTGGAAAATCCAAGATTCTGTGATGCCCCAAGTAAACCAGGCACTGCCTCAACAGAGCACACAGGTGCACCATTTGGTAACGCAGCGACCACAGTGAGCAGCTTTAGCAAGGATAGAAATTGCATTCTTTGTTTGTGGCCAAAAAGCGTTCTCTTTATAAGGTTCCATTTCAGAAAGGGCGTTTTCAATATTGACGGGGCCTTCCTTTTTAAGTAAACCATTGCGATTGGTCCAGTGCCCAGTCTGGAGCCAACGAGCATAGAGTATTCCGCAACATTCATCTTGGAGAAATACTTTAAATGCAACAACCAAATGTTCATCCGCACAGGATCGTTTCTTTGCTTCCCAAATCATACATATCACGTGATTGGACTGTCTCACGTGACTCGACTATTCATCATGTTGGTAGTTTGTTATAGCGAAGGCTAGTTGATCAGTTTACTACCGCATTAATCTGTCGTTATACCACGCCATTGTATAGATTACGTAAATATCGATTCTTGACAGGAAGCCCACTTTCACATAAAATATTGTAAGAGCAATTAAATATATTTAGTGTTGTTGGTTTCTTAAAAACTTTGCTTTTTGGGCTTGACTACGGTGCCATTCTGCGTGCTTGGCCATTTCTGAATCCTTCTTAAACTCCAAATTACACCTTCTACAACATTCTGGCTCCTCCAATTCATCTTCAGAAGAAGAACCAGGTCCCTAAATATCAGGCAAGACTTACCTGATCCAATACAAGGTCCAAATCTAACGACTCTATAACAAACCCAGGAAGAATGTCATCGCCTGAAAGATTTTTCCAACTATCATCAGCAGAAACATCCACAATACCAGTAACTGCATTCTTCTTGTATACAATCATAATCTTATTTTTTGGGTCAATTAACCACCCTAATATCAGTTTTCACTTACATGTGGGGAATAATTATCAATCATTTTTCGGTGAAGCTTACTACGCTGATAACCAGAACCACTAAGAGTGTCTATTTCCACTACAGATGTGGGGGCGAATGGCTCTCCTTGATAGGTCCATTGTTGTTTATGACTGAGGTTCCTGTCAATATTTCTGGGAGTATAGGCAACTTCAGACATTCTTTCGTCCAAGATGAGAGAGCCCTGAGATGTAGTCATCCTTCCACCAATGTCAGAATTCCATTTAATCCATTCATAAAGCAATCCTGCAACCTTTTCTTTGCCATATGTAACCATTCTTGCTGGCACCAGTCTGTTAATTTCGCTGTCGATATAAAGGTGTCTTGACAATCCAAAATGGCTGTTATCAATAGGATGGTTGCATAAATAATCGTTCAGCTCTTCAAGTGTAACGTTACTATACACAGCTTTCAATTGAGTTTGATTTCGAAATTTTGAAACTTGAAAATAAGCTCCAAAACACCACTTTTTGTCTCAAATATCTTATCTACAAGGTTTCTTTATTAGAGTAAACACTTTCTCGCCCTCTCAGAATGGTAGAAACTGGCGTATTCAGGTATTATATAACAATGTGCCGATTACGCGCAATTCTACCATTTATTAGCATTTCCTATAGACTGTCGCCTGTGGACAAATATCATGCTCTTTTCGTCTCTTTCAGTGTCCATCTCTCGCTAGTAGTGATGAAAAATTAGTTTGGTTAAATAGGCACTGAAAATTAACAAAAATTCGTTATCGATTTTCTAACTTGTTGAATTTCATTTAAAACAATTGAGCAGCCAAAGCAATGGTGGCGAATAAAGTCACAGTCATTGCTAAACTATTTGCTGCTTGTGTACTACCACTGCTAGTAGATGTAGAATTTGCATTGATAGTAGATGGTGGATCTTTAGAACCACCACCCGTTCCGTAGTCTGTTGAGGCAGGGGTTATTGGCGGAAGGGTTGAGCTAATACCGGCAGTAGCAATTGCAGTTGTTGGAGGCAACGAACTTTTAAATGGAGTGTCAACAAGATGTTCCCAATTGGCAGGACCAGAGGATTGGCCATGGGCATAAGTTGCTACTACAGCTCGTACAACTAAATCACTCTTTGCCAAGTCAGAGAGAGATCCGGTCCAAGTGAATACTGTGCTCAACGGTACTGAATTTGGATTTGCATGAGTTAAGGTTGAGCCAGATGCAACCCCTGAAGAACATTCCTTGAACTTGGAGTCAGAAAATGTGAACTTGCCCAAGTGGGTGGAGGGACTGGATGCAGAAACAACATAAATCAGGATTCCTTTAAAATCGGAAAGTTTTGCATTCGATAGACTGAATGTGAAGGATCCATCAGGATTAGATTTTGTATTGACAGAGTATCCCAATTTTTCTTGAGGACCCATTCTACTGATAGCTGTCTCGTCAATGTTACAAATTGGAGAGCCAGTTGAGAATGCTAACACCGGTGCTAAACTGGCAACGAGAAATGATAGTTTCATTAAATATTGTGAATTTTTCATAGCCCTTTAAATAGTTTAGTGCAACTCGGGCTCTCAACTAAATATTATTGCAAAATTGGGAATTCAAGTCAATCTCGATTGAGAATCACTTGCTGTCGTTGGGATTAATCAAAAGCGCTTGTTTTGATTGTTTTTTGAACAGCTTTCCTTTTGGGTTTCTATAATTATTGGTCTGCGGAAAAACCAAATCAAGTGAACGCACAACTCACGCGATAGCATTGAGCACAAATTGGTTGCAATGCAGCTTGTGACACTAATTAGTCAAAGAAAGCTTAGTGATGACGAACAAAGAATTACAGCCCAGTGTGTTTGATGCTAAATTTTGAATCAATGTTTATTTTATAAATTCTAAAGGAAGATGGCTGCAACTAAAGCAAGCAATGGAGATGCAGTCAATGCATAACCTGACGAGGCCTTTTGGGTAGTGGTAGTAGCAGTTGGTGCATATGTTGGTGCAACGGTTTGTACATCAGTGGTAGGTTGTTCAGTGGTTGCAACGGTGGTTGTAAGATGGTGAATAGTTGAGGTATGGTTGCTGACAGAGATAGTTGCACTTTCGCGACTGCTTAGCGGCTTCACAGGGCCAGGTCCTTGAGGAGAGTTGGCCTTTTTGATAGGAGCATCAGCTACATGTTGCCAATTTGCAGGGCCAGAGGCTTGTCCGTGGGCATATGTAGCAACAACAGCTCTAACTACTAAATCATTGTGGGCTAAATCTGGAGTGTTTGCAGTCCAAGTAAAGGTAGTAGAAAGTGGGACTGGATTTGGGTTTGCATGGGTGATTGTTGATCCTGCAGCAACCCCAGTGGTGCATTCCTTGAATTTAGCTTCAGAAATAGTAAACTTTCCCAAATGAACGGATGGGTTAGAAGCAGAAACAACGTACATCAATACTCCCTTGAAATTGGTGATTTTAGGGTTTGCGATGGTAAATGTAAAGGTGTTTTGATTAGCAGCTTTTGTGACAATGGAATATCCCAGATTTTCTTGCGCACCCATTCTACTGATTTTAGTTTCATCAATGGAGCAAATAGGTGACCCGTTTGGTAATGCAAAGGCGGAGGCTAGCAAGACTGCGACGGTAGAGAACTTCATGATTTTTTGTATTTTTTGAAATGGCTTTGTTTTATACTCCAACCACTTCCGTTTTTGGAAATCGAGTACTGGCACCAAGAAAGCCCAACACCTTAAAGGTAACCAAAGTGGTCAAGGAAAATAAAAACAAATAAGGAGAGAGCCCCGAGATTTAATGGATTAAAGCGCATTAATCCAAGCAGCTCGGTTCCTGTATAGGTCGTATTTACAAGTTTCGTTAGGACCCGCAACTCGGATGAGGCTGTACCAGTAAAAACAATATCCTAATGCACAAAAAACTGATTTATTTTAAATATTTTACAAGAAGAGTCCAGCGAAAGTCACGAATGCAGCCATGGCAGAAGTTTGCGCAACAAGTGCGTTGCTTGAAGCTGGAGCAGTTGTAGCCATTGGCATTCCACTCATAGTCATTGTAGAGTTGCCCATGCCAGTAGAACCTGAGCTGCCTCCCATTAGTGGAACATCAGCAAGATGCTGCCATTTTGCAGGACCGCTAGCACCAGGATCCAAAGAAGCAAAGACAGATTTGACAACCAAGTTGGACATTGCTAATTCTGTAGATGATCCCATCCAGGTGAAAGTGTAAGGCAGAGAGACTCTATTTGGATTGGCATGAGTGACAGTTGCTTCTTGCGCTCCAGTAATATTGGCGTTCATACAAGGGGTGCTAGATTGGAACTTGAACTTTGAGCCAGAAATCATAAACTTACCAAGGTGCATTTTTGGGGTGGATGCTGGAGATACGTAAATTAGCACACCTTGGAAGTCGGCTCTGTTCATAGAGTTTGACACAGTGAATGAGTAGCTTCCATCAGTATTCTTGGTGGAAGACAATTGATATCCCAAATCAGACTTTGGCCCCATACCAGAAGTAATGACTGTTTCGTTGATGCCACAACCTGGAGCACCGTTTGGAAGAGCAAACACAGAAGTGAACAAGGTTAATGCAAGAGTGAATTTCATTTTGATTGCCTTTGCATTTTCTGTGGTCTTTTATACTTGAATAGGCTCTGCCTGCGAAGCCAAACTGAAATTTGATTTACGGTACAAACATGGGGTTGGTGGCGAATCAACCTGAGCCAAAATTAAAACCACTGAGCGTGCAACTCCTGTTAAACAAACAGACAGTGAATTGAAGTTTGAAGCCCATTATCAGCTTTTTATTCGTAAACTACTGCATGCTAGCAAATTTTCCCTGTTTTTGTCCTATATAGTAACTTCGCCTGAGGCTGTCAACATAGATGACGTCACAAACTTGATTGAGACATTACAGTAGGCAGGGTGGGAATGCAAAATAAGAACTAAAGAGAAAAAGAAATTCATTTCTACACATGCTCTTGTAATGCAATTAAGTTAAAACTAGCCCAAAAATATTATCGTAGAGATAGTTTAAAAATTTTCCAGAGTCCTGAGCTTGTCGTTTTTAACGATGTCATCAAAATGCAACGCCTTACAATTATAAATATGGGTTTATTATTAATTACGTACTACAGACATTGCCCATTCCATACCTTCTCTGATACCTTCGCCATTCTTTGCCGAACAAGCTTGAATTTGCCATGGCCTATCTCTAATTGAATTCAAATTAAGTCCCAAAGCAATCTACATTAGCGTGAAATACTTCATCTCCAGGCAAAGCTGTGACTAGATCCTGCTTGTTTGCAAATACCAATAACGGTATTTTCCCTAGGTTTTGTTCTTGTAAAAGCTGCGCTAATTCTTGACCGCTATATTTAATTCTTGTTACGTTTCGGCTAATCTACGCTGATCTGAGCTATCAATCACGTAAACTAAAATATCAGATCCTTCAAAGTAATTTCTCCAGTATGGACGAATAGATTGCTGGCCTCCAATGTCCCACAAGTTCATCTTAAATCCATCTGATTGTACAGACTTTACGTTGAACCCTTGAGTAGGCTTAATATCTTGGATTTCATCCCCAGACAGTCTATTCATTATTGTAGTTTTTCCCGCATTATCTAATCCAAGAACTAGGATCCTAATTTCCCTGTCATTTTTCTTTAGCTTTCTTAGTAGTGATAATAAGCCCTATTGTCAGTCTCTTGAAACCATTTCTCGAATCGCGTCCAAGTTTCTTCGTGGATATTCGAGGTGGCTTAATTTAATTTGAAGCCTTGAAAACTCTACTAAAATGGATTTTTCAAAAACCAATGAGCTGATAGCGGATATTACCACATTGTTTTATGAGCGGAAGCGATTAGTAAATACCTCAGTTTCGACTTTTGAAATTGATCAGAAAATCACTGTTAATGTATCGACAGTGAACGAATTGATAAACAAACATGAAGCGGAATTGAGCAGTTTAGAGGAAAGCGGAAAGTGGTATTTACTACTAATGTAGCTCAGTGAATCAATTGCGGGAGTTGGAATCAGAGCTATTGACCCTCAGCAAACAATTTGATAGAATACAAGTGATGGTAGATTCAGAGTTGGGAACTAGCACAGCTAGAAAGCCAATTAAAGAATCGTTTCTTGCTGAAACACAGCATGAGGATTTGGATAACCATGAATTACTGCAGTTGCATGAACGGATTATTAATCAGCAGGATGCACAGTTAGACTCGCTTGCAGAATTATTAACCAGACAGAAACAGATTGGAGAAATGATTTCTAATGAGCTGGATGTACAAGTAGACCTATTGGATGAAGTTGACGAGCGTGCTAATGCAACTGAACAGAGAATGCGTAATGCTAGGAACCGGCTTGACGGGTTCATGCAATCAAGTAGCGAATCTTCCAGAGGTAAATAGAGACTAACTTAGCGCTCTCAATAATATGTTTATTAGTGCTGATATTGATTTTATTGATCATAATCATAAATGTTTTTTAATTACAGTTAAACATATACGTGGTTATTATTATTTGAGTGTTGCGCTGTTGTTGAATCCATTTGAGTGGTGCGCTGTTGTTGAATCCATTTTTGAGTGGAATACACGCTTTTCATTTTCACGTTCAACATGATCTTGTCCTGGTTGATTGCATTGGCCTCAGCAGGCGTCTTGGAAAAGGGACATTTTCTAAGAGCAGGCAAGTTTGATTAATCCAGGTAAATCCATTTACTCTACAAACAACACCTATTCACTCACGCTTGAAAAGAACTGCCAGCTTAACCTGAAGTTGGGCACACAATCAGTTTGGTCTACAGATACCAAAAAGGACGGAAATGATATGATGTCGTTCAAGTGTATGCGGAGTTACTTGTCAATGTCACTTGATGGCAGCTTGGATCTTTACGCGGGGAATAACATTTTGTTGTGGAGTGTCAAAAAGTACTGTGAAGGTGATTACCTGGTATTGCAAGATAACGGACTATTAGTGTTGACAAACGGTGCTGGGACATATTGGAACAATATAAATGGCACTTTAGATGTCCCATGCAGCCCAGCGCCAACTCCTACCAAATATATTGAACCTACACCTGTGGTAACTTCTATGTCAAATTGTACCAGCACCTCTATGTCAAATTGTACCAGCACCTCCATGTCAAATTGTACCAGCACCTCCATGTCAAATTGTACCAGCACTTCTATGGCAATGATGACCATGACAATGATGAACCATTAATAAACCCGTTATACAATTTGACAAATGATATCACCAAGTTGACTTGATCCTATGGTAGATTTTTGTAAAGTTTTTTTCTTTCAAACAATGAAAATTGAAGCAGAATCGAAAATGTCAAAAGCCAGGACTTGTTCTCTCTTCAATAGAAAATCCCCACTAGCATTACAGTATACTAAGCAAGGATCAATACCGCATTTGATAGGAAAAGAAAACAAGCTGGTGAATGTAGCATTGGAACATTTCATTGATTTGGTTCAACCTCAAGCGCAGAGGGAATCACCAAGAAAAGAATGGGACCGCACTTTTCATGAGTACCTTGGATATTCAAATTCAACTATTGTTGCGACGAATAGCGATATTAACAGGTTGGCAAAGGATTATGTGAAAGGAAGCTCAAAAGGGATTGGAATGTCAGGAAATGGAAATTTCAAGTTGGCAGTAACCCCAAAGATGGCTGCCAAACTGTTGGAAATGACAAAGCCTGACTTGGCCATTCTTGGCGATCCTCAACAAGCAATTTATAGCGATGTGATCAATATAAACAAGGGTGTCGATCAGCCTCTAGTTCTTAGTGCTAATCAAGAACGAAAGGCTCATAAAAGGTGGTATGATTGGCTGGATGAAGTGGCAAAAAATACAACCGTTCCTTTGTACGCTTGTGTGTCTGGCAGCACTCCATTTCCAATCCAGGAATCAGCCAAACATATAGTAGCTACATTGGACAGCAGAATGTTGGGATATGGAATCTATTTGCCTTCGAAATGCGATATTCTAAATGAAAAAGTTTCAAAAGAACAACTAGATCGAATGAATACACTATGGAATGATAACTTGAGCTCTTTTATTGCGAATGTACCTGCTGAAAAACCTAGGGCGGTATTTGGGATTGCAAATTTCAAAGACATTGTCAGAGCTGTCAAAGCTGGTGTGGATATCATTGATAATAGTTGGCTGGAACCAGTGACTTTTGCAGGTAACTTTTACTTATTTTAGGTTATGCCGTTATTGCTTCCTTCAAACACCAAATAGATGAAGAACGTCACAAGCTGCCTTCTGATAAACGGGTCAAATTGCTCAGCAATCATGAAATCGTCTTGGATTTAAACAAAGAACAATCTTCAACTACAGTCGATGGAACAAGCATATTGCCAACTACAATATCAGTTTGGCAAAAGGATTTGGAGCCAATTTCACCAAACTGCCAATGCTGGACATGTAAAAGACCACATTCTAGGGCTTACATTCACCATTTGCTCTGCGTTAATGATATGCTTGCGTATATTACTCTGATGGAGCACAACATTTACCAACTAGAAAACTTTCTGCAAGAAATCAGGGATAGTATTGAAGACGGATCATTCGACTCTCTTGCAAAGCAGTACTTACAATAAATATTTACTCTCTATCACTTTATTTTAGACCAACAGTTTCACTTTCAGTCAGGATTATGACCAAACCCAATTCTTCAATGGCACATTCATCTCCCAATTCTACTCTTTGCAACAAGTCATCCAAGTACACGCTAGGAGTGACAGAAGCCATCTTTTTAATCACCAATTTGGCTTCTTCTGCATCAAACACGATTCCATCTTCTGTGTTTGGAGATGATTTTTTAGCTCTTAGTGCCCTAATGATCTCTTTAGGTCTTGGGGCTTCGACTAGGGCCAATTTCATTGAAACAATCTCCTTGGTCAACTTGTGCATCAAGTTTTTACCAAAAGGAGGTGTCCATCCAAATGGCGCTGATACCAAAGGACCGCTAATAATATAAGTCTTTTCTAGAGAGTGGTTTTGACTAGTTGGAAGAGAGTAATTCTTGATTGTTCCTCGTTTGGTCGAGCGGCGTCGTGACAGCCCTTTTTGTAGGGATTGCAGGTATCTAAATACTTTTTCATGACAAATTATCGCTTCTCTATAGCATTTTTTGATTTCTGGTGTGAGAATGCCAGTGTAGTCAACATAAGGTGCCAAGAGCATTTTTGCTACTTGTCTGCAAGAATGAATAACCCGGATATCTGAAAATCCAAAACATGTTTCTCTGGTTCTTCGGCATTTTTGTGCAAAATCAACCGCTCCGTCAAAGTCACCCTTCTGGTAAAGCACATCAGCGTAGTGGTAGTGTACCTCTGCTAGTAAAGAAGGGTCGGATCTGGAGCTTTGGAATACATTCAACGCTTGGTTAAACATTTCAATGGACTCGTCTAGATGGCCAAGGTTTGCAAGATAGCACCCAGCCTATTGTTAATTAAAATTACTCTTGTCAAATATCCTGCAGTAATTACATGATTCTTGCCAAGTGATTTCTCGGCAGTTTCTAGACTAGCCTTATGAAACTCAAACGCACGTTGTGGATCTTTCGCTTTGTGGTAAATAGATGACATGCGATCATGCAAGGTCATTGTCAATAGGTTGTGTGGTCCATAGTGCCAAACCATTGCTGCCATGGATTTTCTGTACCAGTCCAAAATGGATGGATCTGGCCCTCCCATCACACTTGATTGCAGACCTGCTATTGCATATAAAAGCTGTGCCGTAGATAATCCAAAGAGTGCATGGTTCTTTTTACTAGAAACAGTGCCCGCTTGAGCGTACAATCGTGCCTCCTCGAACCTATTGCAACTGTTATAATAGGAAGCAGTTAGAGTTAAGACTGCGGATGATAAATTGGAAGGAAGTAGCTTTGATTTTGGCCCAAGAGATTTGAAGTGTTTGGCGACCACGTAAGATAATCGTTCATCTTCCTTTGCAGGCTGGGAAGGGCTACAAACTGTGTCACGCTCCACACCAGTAATGGTTTTGATTCGGGCGTTAAAGCTTTCGAATTTAGCCTTTGAAAGCGGCTCAGGTGAATTGAAATCGTATTCAATGGTATCTTTATATGATATTCCACACTAAATTAGGTAGTTTGTACATGATATTGAATTGCAATAAACAGTGCTGGGCGATGGATTTCAAAATAATTTCTCTGAGTAATCGATACGTTATAATGTCTTTGTAGCTCTGGTTTAATTTTGGTTTCGAAAAATACTCTGGTTTTTTCATTGAAGCCAAGGATTAATTCAAGCAATGTGTTTGCATAGCTTTGAGTTTGTTCTTCAATATATGTCGCACCAACGCTTCTAAAGTGTAAAATTGCACCTCGCAAACGTACTCGATAAATCTGCTTGCAAATTCTAGCAACCATTTCAACCAGAGTCATACTTTTAACAAATGGCACAGTGGACAATTGATAAATTAAGCCTGATGTTAACAACAATTACCTAGATAGCGCATATTGATTCCTTTCTTGTGCATTTCGTTTGTCAAGGAATACGAATCGTACGGACAAATATCCAAGCTATCAATGGATGACACAAACGCCGGAATCCAATTTTCTCTTAAAAATCTAGCTGCCTTTAAAAGCTCATCGTCATTTACTTCAATTTCTCTTCGGCTGCCACCAGAAGTAGGGGTAAGAGCATCTGAGCACAGCGGTGATTGATAAATAGCGAGGAATTCAGGTCGCAATCGATTGCTTCTGTTAATTTCTCCCATATTATAATGATCAGTTGGGAAAATATCTTTCAAAGAAGTGAGATAGTAATCGCCATCGCGCAAGTCTTTGTGTATCTGTAATCAAAATTCATTTACCTCGACTGTTGCAGACAGTGGTACACGCACTCTTCTATCATCATTAACTTGAACTGTGTGCGATTTCAAATTGAGAATAGTGGCGATAGAATTAGTCTCTTCACATGCGTATTCGTCAATCAGTAAATTGCGAGGGTTTAGATTATGTACAGGACGCATCTAAATCAGATAAGCTGGTACTTGTCTATTTTGTCTCGTATCCGCATGGGCAATCATTCGAAAACCTTTGTAATCGAGTAGAGCCATCAATACAGTATTGAATCGCACCCCATTACTCTCGTTTCTTCTTGAAGAAATTGCCTTTATGGTGGCATCAATAGCAAGCATTTCCGTTGACGTTTCTTTCATGGCTTGTTCCACCTCTGCTGCCGAACAAGCTATATTAACCACAAAGTACCATCATAATCGCAGGCAAATCTGAATACTATCCCATCATGAACAAATGACTTGTCTGGATTCATTCTGTAAATCCCAGAATAACTAGAGTCAAGTCTGCCAATTAGATGATAGTCGTCAATAATATTTTGTGCGTGGTATAAGGCAGTCTCTTGGAAAGTACCGACAAGCTCCATCATCTGAACATCTTGATTAAAAAGAGTTACCTTTTTGAAGGGCAGATTCTTCAGTAATTACCCTGGTATTCAAGATTTCAATGAATTTCTCATGCCAAGACTCGTTTAATTGTTCCATACTTTGCCCAGGAGCTATGTTAGGCTGGTTATACTTCTTCTCTTTGAGTACTGGTTTCGTTTTTCATCTTCCAATAGTTCATTTTGATTTTCACTTCCCATCAAAGTCAATTCCATGGGTGTTAGTACCGGCTCTGAACAGAAGGACTATTGTTAGAGTGCTAGTACTAGAGTGTCTACATTTGATGATCGTGTGCTGTCAGCGTCGCGATCTAAACTAATGCAAGACATTGCCCGGGAAGAAGCGCTTATTACAGACATTGTATCATCTTCTTCATTCCCTTGAGACGCTACTGAATATACAGACCTTGCATCATCATCATAACGTCGCGTACTTCTACTTTGTCGTGAAAACGGTCTCTCTGGTTGAGAATAGTAGGACGTTGATCTTTTTACTTTGTTCTCTGGTTGGTTGGTATTGGAGAGTACATTCACCCATTCTTCAAAGTCGGACTTTGTCAATGCTGCCAAATGATACTGGGTAAGTAATTAGTCACCTTGCGATTATTGCAAAATATAGTGAATGGCACGGCAGACTTGCTCAATCTAGAGTATTTCTGTGGTTGGGTATCTATTTTGATATCATGGACCAGCAATTCATGCTTTGGAAGCTTTGTCTGGTCAATATCATCGTAAATCCAGAGAACCACTCCTTTCGGCAAAGGAACAAGTACGAGATACTTTGATCTCCAGATAGCGAGCAATCCGGAGCCCCCTTTCTTTTGTATCCAACCTTGTTTAATTGGTTTATAGTTTTGGGTTGTTGACAGCATTTAAAACGCGAAGAAAATTACACCGCGCTTTGAACTTGTAATTGAAAGTACTCTAATTCTACTCTCCATATCCTTATATAGAATTCTTGTGTATCCATATTAGACCTAAAGTTCTTGCCTTGGAGGTTTCAGAATTCAATTGGTAACTATTGATAATCTGAGTCATCAAAGTAGCTTTTAATTGAGCAAATTCAGTATCTCAAGGATTTGCTGACCCAAATGTTTTTTCCAATTTTTGAATGGAATCAGCAGTGGTCAAAAATTCACAGCAGTTGGCCAAGAAACCAGTAGAATTTCAGAAACCACCGCCGCCAACGGTAGTGGAAGAAGACGAATACGTTGAAGGAATTTCCAAAATCATAAAGAGAGACTTTTTCCCGGATTTGGATAAGCTCAAAGTTCAAAACGAATTATTGGATGCAATTACTAATATGGATGCCGCTAGAGCGACCCATTTGAAAGAACAACTGGCAAAGCCGGAAGATCAAGAAAAAGGATTACGACTGGACGCTTATCAAACCAAATTTACGAGTGAAGACGATGCTTCGTTCGGGACAATAGTACACAAACAAAACGCTGCAAATAGAGAGCTGCATCATTGGTTCTACGAAAAGGAAAAAGCAATAACTCTTCCGGAAAAGTTTTTGATCGAATCTGGCAGTTCAAAAGAAGCAAAACCTGTAGTTACCTGGGAGCATAATGTAAGATTGACCTAACCATAGCCCAAATCTGCACTAATGTATGTACCGGAGGGTAAAGAACTCGCTGCTCATGAAATTCCAATCACTCGAGCTGCTCCAAAAGAAATCGTTCATGCTGCGACTAGATTTAAAGTACCACCACCAGTTAGACTCAGCGAAACAAAGGCAGGAATAGATTTGCAAACACAAAAAGTATGGGATGTGATGGCAAAAGCGACTCCTGGACTATTCCCAAGTAATTCTTCTCCAAAGAAACAAAACGGCTATGATCTAGTTCCTGCTACCCCGGAATTGAAGCCAAACGAAGATGTGGACCCATCAGAATTGATGACTTGGGGTATGATTGAGTCCACTCCTATACTAGTTGATTCTGGCCAAGCTCACGATGGACCAACTTTTTCCATGGCTCAAACACCTAGAAGGGAAGTCTTGGCAAACAAGCTTTCTGATAAGGCTACAGAAGCCATCAGGAAACGTCAAGGTGCTACTCCTAGGTTCAAAACGCCATTAACAAGAGGGCAATCACCAGCTTTGCAAGCTCTTGCAAAATCAATCGGGGTAGGAATTGATAATGCATTGAGGGCAAGTTATTCCACCCCTACAAATCGTACTCCTGGCCACATATCTGGATTTACCCCACAAAGAATGAAAACAGGAACTCCTAAAATCAAGAGTGCCAAAATTATTAAACCAGTTCAAACAACTTCCACAAAACCTAAACCAGATAGCTCAATTACAGACAACCTGTTAAATCTGTAACTTAATATGTATTAAAAAATAAATTTATTGATCATCCTTCATAACTGAATCATTTTCTCCGCTGTCAGCTGTTTGTTTGACTCTAATTATCTTGATGTCAGAAATCGCATTGTAATCACCTTTCCAGAGTTTATAGTAATCAATAACATCCTTGTTTGTCAAATCTGGGACTTCAAATCCTAACTTAAAGTCCTGCATTTCTTTTGAATGCAAATTCTGCAACAAATCTAAGCGGTTTGGTTTTGGTCTTCCTTGCCTCCAATTCTTTTTCAATTCCATGATTTCTTCCATATTTCTATTGATATATTCTTCAATTACTTCTCGCAACTGGTCCAATGTTAGAACATCACCAGCCTTTTCTTTGAACCACAGCAGCTTGTCGACCACTCTTTGTTTAGGTTCCTGTCGCAAGGAATCTTTTGTTGACATTGTTGAAGTGCGGAGAATTGCTCTCTTCATTTGACTCGCCTTTCGAGAATACGGATGCGCTTTATCCAATCCCTTGATATTCTTTAAAGTTTTCTTCTTGTTGTTTGTAGTGCCCATCAGGTATTAGCTTCAAGTTGAAAGAAAAAAAAATAAAAAAACAATGCAAGATAGAAACAAAACAAATCTCATCCACTTCTTTACTATTTGGTTATGCTACTCAGTTTTCTATTAGTAGGATCTTCATTGCAATTGCCTTCCGGCAGTCCAGTCTGTTCAATCCCGTTGAATATGCAGAGATTCTTGGCAATGGGTGCTCAGACTCCAGATTTGGGCTACTATCTATCTGCTAGTCCAAATTCAGACGGATCAGTTTCTATAACTGTAAATCATCCTACCTTCACTACCTTTACTGGAATCTTGATTTACGTGAACATGGCTTCCTCCCCCAACCGACATCTTGGAAGTTTCTCTTACAATCCAGTAAAGTACAAAACAGTTTCGCAATTCGCATGCCTAGGAGATTTCGTTACTCAGCCATATTTGAACTCTACAATCACACACACCAACCCAAATCCAATTACATTCTCCCAGGCTGTAGTTACTTGGTATGGAAGCTCTCAAGAAGTGGCTATCACTGATCTCCAAGTTATGGCGATGGTAGGTGGGACTGTCAATTCAGCAGGTTTCCCAGCTTGGCAAGTTTTACCTGTATTGCCATTTGCAAGCGTTGTACAACAGGCCCAAACCTTATACGCTGCACAACCTAGTCCTGCTGCAACCACTTCAAATTCAGTCTACCCTCCTGTATCAAGCGTCCAATCCTCTCAAGCTCCTGCAACCGCCTATGTGGCATTAACCAGCGCTGTCATTCCATCTGGCTCAGGCCACTTGTCAAACTCCCAATACTTGTATTGCTCAATAAGCGCAACTGCAAGTGCTCTTTTGCTCTTTGCGTGGTTCTTTTAAATAAATCAAATTCCACTATATTGTCAAGTACCAAAATGTTTGGATTACAACAAATGAAGAAAGCCCCCTTTCATATGTAAAATACTCCTTTAATGGTACTCGGCGTTATTGACGAAAGGCGTTGCAAAATGATTAATTTTTCTCGACCGCAATGGTTAATTAGGATATTTTGGTTTCATGTTTAGAAGCTATGAATACCGTGAAAAGATCAATTTCCTCATTTTATTATCACCGGATAAATATTTCCCTTGAGTTTATCTCTTCCGCTCTCATTTATCCATCTCATGTTGGCTTTTGATTCATTCAGGACTTTGTGGAGCCAATGCAATAAACGCCACCTTGGAATCGGAAAACTGTGAAGGTCGAAAAAAACTCGCCATTAAAATTATCGGAAATTGATATAGAAAAAATGGATGGAGCAGAGCAAGTAGTTAATAGCGAATTGAACGAAACTAAAGTGACAGAATCATCCGTTGTCGATAATGCCGTTCCAAGCATACCATCTCAGCCAGTAGAAGTATCGGGAGCAAATGGACAGGAAGGTGTCATTACACAAGAAGTCCACCCCAGTGTAGTAGAAGTAGTTACTCAAGCTAAAGTACAGGAAACTACGGGCGTTGCTTCCTCGGAAAATATCAAAGCTGAAAATGTCAAATCTGAAGTAGTCCAAACCGCAGCAGTTGTTGAAGAGGCTGCTGACCCATTTCAAGAAGGAGAGCCTCTTAAAGACGTCCAACCAGGCACACCAGGCGTAGACAGAAGTGCTACTATGGCAGCATTCGAAATTAAAAAGCAACAGCAACTTGAGGAAAAGAGATTAGAAGCTGAAAGATTGCAAAAAGAACAAGAAGCAATTGCCTTTGAAAAAGCCAGAATTTTAAAAGAAAAGGTTGAGCGAGAAGCTGCCCAAAAGAAGAGACTTGAGGAAGAAGAGCTTCAACGTAAAGAACTAGAACGTCAAGAAAAATTGAGAAAGCAACAGGAGCAAATGGAGCGCTTTGAAAGGGAAAAACAGGAAGCCGCAAAAAGAGCGGAAGAAGAGGAGCTGAAAAGACAGGAATTAGAAAGACAAGAAAAATTACGAAAGCAACAAGAAAAAATGGAGCGATTTGAAAGGGAAAAGCAAGAGGCGCTTAGATTAAAGGAGCTTGAAGAAGCTCGTATTAAAAAGGAACAGGAAGAGCAAGCCTTTGAAAAAGCCCGCATTTTGAAAGAAAAAGTTGAACGTGAAGCAGAACAAAAACGTCAGGAAGAATTACGCCTTCAAGGGGAAGCTGAATTAGAAAGAGTTCAAAAGTTGTCCAAGCAACAAAACGCATTAGAAAAGTTTGAAGAAGAGCAGCGTTTTAAGGTACTCACTTACTGATTTAGAAAATGTCTGATGAAGAAAAGAAGGCATATTTGGCCAAGAAGGAGGAAGAAGCCAGAATAGCTGAAGAAAAGAGAATCGCACAAGAAAAAGCTGAAAAGGAAGAAGCCGAGCGTGTTGCTCGTGAAGCTGAAGAAAAGGCTAGAAAAGAAGCCCAAGAAAAAGCACGCAAGGAAGCCGAAGAAAAGGCCAAGATTGAAGCTGAAGAAAAAGCTAGAAGGGATGCCGAAGAACAAGCTAGATTAGCCCTCCTTGCTGCTGAAACAAAGAGGGAATCAATTGGCACGTCTGTTGTAACCCAATCAACTGGTGTAGTCCCATCTGCTGCTCAAGTTGAAGAGGATAAAAAGATGCAAGAACTCAATAGAATAGCTGAACAACAAGTATTCCAACTGCACAAAGAACTATCAGACAAGGAAAGAATTGCTGAAGAAGTGCAGTTGCTTGCTGAATTAGAAACAGATAAAATGATGAAAGAAGCTGAACGCAGATTAACTCTCAAATCTCTTGGTCAATTACCAGATGGCAGTGATGTTTCAAAACCTGCTGATACATCTGTAGCTCCATCTTCTGTACCAGCCCCTGCTGTTGAAAAGGAACAACCTACTTCTTTTGCACAACCTCCTGTAGAATCTGCAGGATGTAAGTGTTGTATTATTCTCTAAATTGCAATAAATGTTGTATCACAAAATTATCCTTTTTTTACAATTATTGTCTTGTAATATGGACATCTTAGTTGGCATCAAATTTGACACTGATTTTTCCATCGTCTTCCAATGTCACACCAGCCGTGACCAATCAGAGGGCGACAAATCAACAGGAATACAAATAGCGTTACTTGCGGTTTCTTTTTTCTAATGAAATTGCTGTATCTCTTTCAGTTCATCTTGTGCGTGTTCGCAATACAAGATGTTGATGAGCTAACTAAAGATGGTCAAGAATTCAAGTTTGAAACCCAAGTGAACAAAGTGATGGACATTATCATTCACTCCTTGTACAAAACCAAAGGTTCGTATGTGCTAATACAGACGTCTTTTTGCGTGAATTGATCAGCAACTCTGCAGACGCTTTGGACAAGATCAGATTCCAATCCCTTACAAACAAAGCGGAATTAGAAACTAATGAAGAATTGAAGATTTACATTTCAAGCGATAAGGTAATTTATACTAACGGAAGGAAAAAAACTTGCTGTCTATCAGGGATACTGGTGTTGGCATGACAAAGACCCAACTTCATGATAATTTGGGGACTATTGCCAAGGTATTTGATTCTTAATCCAGTCTGGAACTGAAGAATTCTTGAAGAACCTTGAAAAGCAAAACTTGACAGATCCAGGTTTAATTGGGCAATTTGGTGTCGGATTTTACTCGTCTTTCTTGGTAGCTGACAGAGTTACTGTTATTTCAAAGAATAACAAAGATGATCAATACGTCTGGTCTTCTGATTCTCAATCCAATTTCAAAATCACCAAAGATCCTAGAGGCAATACTCTTGGAAGAGGAACTGAAATCATCTTGCATTTGAAAAAGGACGCTGCCGAATTCTTGGAAACTGAAAAGTTGAAGGAAATCATTCAAAAGCACTCTGAATTCGTCAATTTTCCTATTTATCTCTATGTCGAAAAAACTATTGAAGAAGCTGTCGAAGATACCGATGCTCCTGGAGAAGGTAAGCGAATTTAACGTAGATGTTGAAGATGTCACTGAAGAAGAAAAGAAACCAAAGACTGTTAGCAAAACCGTGCAAGAATGGGACTTGGTAAATGAAAACAAACCTATTTGGACGAGATCTCCATCTGACGTGACTGATGAGGAATACAAGTCATTCTTCAAAGCTCACTTTAAAGAATTTTCTGATCCTATCGCTCACAGCCATTTCAAATTGGAAGGTGAAAACGAGTTTACTGGACTGTTGTTTATCCCTTCAAGCCCACCTCAAAAGGTATTATCATTTTAATCCAGTTTTTGCAACCAGATGCTCCGCAATTAAAGAATGTTCAATTGTTTGTCAAGCGTGTCTTTATCACTGACGAATTATCAGACTTTTTACCAAAGTGGTTGGGCTTCCTCAAAGTTTTGATTGACACTGACGATATTCCACTCAACGTGTCAAGAGAAACTCTTCAAAACCATGCATTCTTGAAAATAATCAAAAACAAGATTATTTCTAAAGCTTTGGATTTATTGATTCAATTATCAGAAGATGACAAAGAAAAGTTCAAACTCATTCATAAAGAATACAAGCAAGCATTCAGATATGGTTTATATGATGCCAAGACTACCCACAGAAAAAAACTGTTAAAGCTGCTTAGATTTGAATCTTCATCAAAGGAATACACTTCATTGCAAGAATATGTTGACCGTATGAAGGAAGGTCAACCTCAAATCTATTTCTCTGCTGGTATTAGCTTGGAAAGTGCAAAAGCATCACCATTAGCTGAAAAGTTGATCTCGAAAGGTTACGAAGTATTATACTTGTCTGATTCATTTGAAGAATATTTGACTACTACTGAATCTCTAAAGCAGTTCAATGATTTGCCTTTACAAAACATCCAAAAACCTGGATTAAAGTTGGGAACTGAAGATGATGAAACTGCAGCAGAGGAAACTGCCATCAAGGAAAAATACGAACCATTAACTAACTGGCTAAAGGAAAGACTGGAAGATAAAGTCTCTGAAGTGAAAGTCTCATTCCACTTGGAAACTGCACCACTCGTTGTTGTTCCTGGAAGCATGGGTCTATCTCCTTCCCAAGAAAAGATGATGGTTATGCAATCAAGCGGTAAAGAAAACTACATGCTTAAATTCTATCTTGAGCAAAAGAGAATCATGGAAATCAATCCTGTAAGAATTATCTAATTTAGACGCACCCTCTTGTAGAAAAGTTGTTGGAGAACGTAAAAGAAGGAAACACCGATAGTATCAAGCATTTGCCAGCTGCTTTGTTTGAAATCTACGCTATTGGTAGTGGTTACGATGTTCGTAACCCAACCACTTTCATTAATACTTTGGAAACCGTTTTTAGAGATGTATTGGGAGTTGAACAAAAACCAGTTGAAGAGGAAAAGGCAGAAGAAAAGCAACCTGAATCTGAACACGACGAATTGTAATAAATTCACGTTTAAATTCAAATTGAGAAAAGTTCATTAAAATTTTATTGGATAATACAATCTTTTGCTTCAACCTGTGCCCTAATCTGTTTGTAGTCAACTCTGCTTTGCAGCAATTCATAGATTTCCTCAATGCGAAGAGCTCCATTAAATCGTGGTAAATCGTGAACCATTCCCCGTAATTCTTCACTTCCGTCCGCCAAGAACAGATTGCCCAATTCTTTTAGGGCTTGGAACATTTTCGTAGCCTGGTTTAACCGCAGAGAGTAAGCCCAATCGTAATACTTGTTCATATCACTGAATTAAGACGAAATACCATATAAGTTGCATTGCCCCTGTTTGACTGACCGGTAGTCTTCTGATATTTTTAATTATGATTCTAAATTAATCATAAAATACTGGAATAGTCGAACTGAAACTTCTCCTAAAAACACTTCCATTGTGCTCTGCTCAATACAACCTTTTAAAACTTTGACATGAGTTTCTAAACACTGTACAACTTGATTACATGCTTTTGTCGGTTTAAAGTCAAATACTGCCGCGACATTCGGGTTGTAATCGTTCAGGGCATGGCCGGATATAAGCAAGAACTCACATTGGTTGATTAGCACTTGAATAGCCTTGTCCATCCCAGCTGCAACAGAGTCGTCCAATAACCTTTCGAAAGCTTTCTTTTCAATGATAATATCAGATAAAAAGTCGTTCTCATCTATCCACATTCGCTAAAATTACAGAAATTTTACGATATCTTCAGCATAATATACATCTACCATCTGCTGAATAACATCTCCCATATGAATCAAATCGAAAAATTGTAATGAATCCATATTGATCATTTTCTGTCCTTCTCCAAAATCAGCAGGGACAGATTTACTTAATCTGTCAATTGCACTAGAATTAATATCGGTTACATTGCAAAAGCAGGCTTTAAATGCTTTTCACCAATGGCTTTTAAAAGACATATAAAGATTTTTTGAACCGCAGGTCTGAGTTTGGTCATGTCAGTCGATGCTGTAATTACAAGTGCTCTTCCAAGACTTTCCTTATTGGCATGCATCAAATGCAGCGATAATTCTAATGACACAAGAGAATTCAAAGAATCATCATCAAGTTGGTATGTTACAGTATCATCTTTAAGGTCGCCGCTTCCATCTATTGGATCTGAATCATTCAACAGTGGAGTGCTAGCTGGCTTTTTACCTCCTCCAACGAGTTTTGACGTTAAAACAACTGGTGCAAACATGATTGCCTTCATTGTGTTCATTACTTTGTTTTTATGCGCACTTGCCTTTTCTGCATCATTCAAATAGTTTCCATCCCCCTTCTTTTTGTCCTTGGATTTCTGAATTAGTATTTCTTACTCTATTATCCCATTTTTCTAATTGAATCTTGATTATCTTTTTCAAATGTTCCAGCTCTTGGTCCAAGTAAGTGTTTACATAGGGCGAAAAGATGTCATTAATATGATTTTTAATCGTTGTAGCGTCAACCTTTTCCTTGTTCGTACTCGCTATAAAATCAACGAATTGGGAGCAACAATACACTGATGTTGCCAATGTGTGCAGATATATTCCCAATCCCTCTCGTGCCTTGGCCGCAACCAAAAGCGAAGTAAGGTATTCCGAAATCGAATCTTCAAAAACTTTGTTGATGAATAGCGTAAGCGCATTAATGCTAGGATCAAACACCTGGCTAATCAGGTCTGCCTGAACTTTACAATTGGCGAGGGTATGATCCATAAACTTTGCAAACTCATCTGCAAACAGATATCCGACTGAGGGGCCAGTGATTGTTGGTAACTTTGAAGCTAGCAGAGTTGGATTATATGTATGATCAAAGAATACTATTTTAGTAAAAGGTACCTGGATTCTTGGAAATAAACACATTCACACATCCCAAGCCACCATTCAATTGAAACGCAGCATGCGCATTCTTCTTCATCTCTTCAATATTGTGGCTATCAAATGCCTCGTCAAATTGTCCCAGCAAAAGAGATTCAAACCACTCTACTGTATTCTTCAATCCGAATGAAATATCCGTCGTATCCCTCGCTAGAAATTTGCACTTGTCAAATAGCACTAATCTTGCTAGAATCGCACCGATTTCAGATAGATCCTTGTAATCTCTAAACAAGAGCGAGTCGTTGGATTTATCCTTGAAATCTACGTAATAGGGATATAATTCCATGTATACCCGTTTAAATGCTTCTCTTGCTGGTCTATTCAATTCGTATTTTTTCTGCTTCACTGCTGGTTTTTCTGTTTTAGTCTTTGCAGCATTCGCCAATGCTGCCTTCAAACCGCCGGCACCAATTATTAAATGTGAGGCTTTCGCATCCGGCAACGAAGCTGATATGCTTGGTGCATCGAATCCCTCATTGATCTTTTTATCCAAATCATCCACTAGTAAATGCTTGCCTGCCGCAGGAAGGTATTGCCCTCCAGGCAATTTCCTCAATCTCGCGGCTAGAGAATCCTTAAGAGCCATATGTTCATCAATTACATCGTCTGACATTCCCAATGCTTGTAATTTCCATTCATATACTTCATCATTATATGCGAGAACTTTAAACCTCCGACATACACGGGCAACGTTTACAATTTCTGGAACTGGAAGTAGAGAAAATATCCTCGAGACGATATCTGGCGGCAGCGCTGTAATTTGTTTGGGTGGCAGGTTGGGTGGTTGCTTTGCCTGTTGTCGCATTTTCATCATTTTGAATTTGAAATTGCTTCAAAAAACTTTCGCGTTTCAGAGTGATAAACTGGATTTTACGTCAATTCTTTTACCGCAACTAACTCAATCACCTTTATTCGGCCTGTAACTGTTCAGGCGCACTGGAGTAGCTTTAGATTAACAATCCTTATTGAACCTCAAAGGGAGCGCATCATCTACTGAAAGAAACTAGGATGAGCGCTCTTTGTTTAGGACTTTGAGTGTAAACGCGATTGACATGTCTCTAGGATATCGTTTCTAACATAATCTAATGTGTGCCAAAAGAATTGCATTGGTTCTGGTGCCTTGGTATCAAATGGTTCAGCCATCTTGCATCTAATTCAATTTCAGTTGTTGATAACATTACTAATTCGATCATGCGATCCGTCGATTTCGCTTGTTTTGGCACTCATTTATCTCTTTTTTGGACAATTACTCATAAAGGGGAATTGCCAGAACCGCCATTATGAGTAATTACAGATAATGTTGAGTTTGTCTTCTTTTTTGGGAATTTGGTGAGACAATGGAAAATATATAAATTGCGGGCAAAGAAATCAAAGATCAACAAATGCAGCTCTTGAATATCTTGACAATTGCAATACCTTTAGCCTCTGCCCTCCCTTATGGTTCTCCACAATGCGTCTTTAACGAAACCAATATTCAAAGAGGGATGCCGGGTGTTAGACGCCCTATCGACCACAAATACTCTTTGGGCTTTTCAATGGAGGTATCCATGAACTATGACTTCATCTTTACTGGCCAACTCACTTACAATTTCCAACTGCAAGGACAAAATCTTACCAATGGCTATCAGGGTCTGTTGATGTATGTTACCAATGGGGTTGATTTACACAACCATCTTGGAAACTTTACTGACTTTGACGTATCCAAATTCAAACATGTTGACCTTCCATTCTGCAAGAGAGAAAAGGTATTAGGCTTGCCTACTGCTTCAATTACGCATAGCAATCCAGAAGTATATCCAGAAGGCACAAACTTTACATGGGCACCAAACAAAGATGATTTCAAGAATGGGAGTTTGGTTTTGTCTACTGTAGTGATTGCCTATTCGTACGAAAAGGAGGCTCTTGGTTACCAGCAACTGCCAGATGTTACTGTTCCTGCCCCTGGATTTGATATTGAAATCGACATAGACTTTGTTGAAGGAAAGAATAAATAAGTTATTTTCTCTAATAATTTCCACATGGAAGCGTATTGAATCATGTGAGATTGAAATATACAAGCTCATATCACTAATCACCGCATGAAGTCCTGGACCAGAGTTGCCGTTACAAAAGCAATAATATGCCAGCGAAATGATAAAATTTAAAAAGGGAAGGAACGGAACTACTGTCATTTGTAGCTGTGGGCTATCTTGGCCTGATTTTGTTGCAATTCGTTCAAGTCTGGTTGCAAATGTAATGAACGTTTACAGCGGTCAACTCATAGTCCGTGCATGCTCTTTCACTCTCTCGGGCAGGCTGCTCAATCAGAAAACTCCTTCTCAAACGATTAGGTTTCCTTTTCATGTTCGGCTCACAATTCCTAAACTAAAATGCCCATGAGCCGAATCTGCAAATGCGAATCAAGATAATTTCTTTGATACATTGACTGCCATTGTCCAACAGACACGCACACCACTTGCTATTTAGGGAGACCCCGGATTTATAACGCATGGTGAGTAAATATAAGATGAGTGATCAACTGCAGTAGAATTACTTGTCAAATGAAATTTACTGCCTTCTTCGCTTCTTTCTTGGCCGTCGTTTCGGCATCCAGAAATGGTTCCCCTCTTTGTTACTATGATGATCAGACCATGCAGTCTGGTATGGGGTCCCCATCAGCTCTTGGATACAGTGTCAAGGTATCTAAATCAGCCGGATCCTACAACATCCAATTGCTCAACACAGATCCTAATGCAGTCTACCAAGGTATTTTGTTATTTGTAACCACTCCTGGAGGAACTGATGCTCATTTAGGAAGTTTCAGTGGTTTTGACAGTAAAAACTTTAAGAATGTTGATCCTAGCATTTGCAACAACGATGGGGTTGCTGGAGTTGCTGCTGCGACCATTACTCACTCAAACCCAAGCGATAAAGCATCTGGAACAATCTTTACTTGGACTCCAAATGCAAGTGACTTTGCCAATGGAAATCTTGCTCTTACTGCTGTTGTTTCTGCTTACACTCCCCAACAACCATCAGGCAAACCTACTTGGCAACACCTCCCTGACACTGTCATCCCAAAATAAAATAGATTCGCGAGCTTTACTTTGATTTACAGCGTCAATTTCTTTGGTCCCCAGTATCAGATATTGCGTGATCGTTTTTAGGTTTACCTGATGAAGCCCTTTAACCGAACATCTGTGCTACCGGCACACAACTTTGACTTTCTGTAATAGTATTTTACAATCCATCGAATTCATTGGTAATTATGATTCATTGTATGTAATCATTTTCCACATTTTTGGTTTTTTAATCGAATGACCACGCAAATATCCTCAATAGCAATTCCAGGTCCCCAGCTTACCCGATTCAAAACCGCATGCTCTTGATTATAAATAGAGCAGCAAATAAGCCATCATAAAATGAAATTCATTGCAATCGTTGCTTCATTAGTTGCCCTCGTGTCCAGCTCCAAAAATGGATCTCCTTTGTGCTACTACGATGATCAAACCATGCAACAAGGAATGGGAAGCCCTTCCGCTCTAGGATACTCTGTCAAAGTATCAAAAGTGGGCACTTCCTACAACCTTCAACTAGTAAACACTGACAAGACTGCTGTGTATCAAGGAATCTTGCTTTTTGTAACCACTCCTGGTGGAACAGACGCACATCTTGGAAACTTTACCAACTTTGATACTAAAAAGTTCAAGAGTGTCGACCCTAGCTTCTGCAGCAATGATGGCGTAAGTGGTTTAGCAACCGCAACTATTACTCACAGCAATCCTAGCAATTATGTTGTTGGTTCTGGAACTAACTTTACCTGGACTCCTAATGCTGGAGACTTTGCAAATGGAAACTTGTCTCTCACTGCCGTGGTTGCAGCATTCACCAATTCCGTTCCATCTGGTATTCCAACATGGCAACATCTTGCAGACACTGTTGTTCCTAAATAAAATCTTTTACCATGGCTTTGAATTGACCGTTTTGCTCCATGACACTCTATGATGTCTGTGTGAAAGCATATAGCTCTAAACCAACTGGGAAGCATATACATTCAACCTTGGAAACGATCAATAATATTCATGTATCTATCCAATTAATCATCTTTCAAAATTCCTTTTTTATGTCACAATCCTGTTTCGCTACTTGCCGGGTGGTGTGCGCAAAGATGTTCCCGGTTTACAAACACATGGCGAAATAGTATAAGTAGCTCGAAACGTGAGGAATTCTAAAATGAAATTTACTGCAATCTTTGCATCTTTACTTGCATTTGTTTCCGCTTCAAAGAATGGATCTCCTCTTTGCTACTATGATGATCAAACCATGCAACAAGGGATGGGAGATCCAGCTCCATTAGGATACTCTGTAAAGGTCTCCAAATCTGGTGGTTCTTACACTGTTCAGCTTCTTAACAAGGACACTACTGCAGTTTACCAAGGGCTTCTGATGTTTGTTACTACGCCTGGTGGAACCGACTCTCATCTTGGTAGTTTCACCAGCTATGACACTTCTAAATTCAAGAACGTCAACCCAAGCTTTTGCAGCAACGATGGGGTAAGTGGTCTTGCTTCTGCAACCATTACTCACAAAAATCCATATGATTATGCAGTCGGACATGGCAACAACTTTACTTGGACTCCAAACTCTGGAGACTTTTCTAATGGAAACTTGTCTTTGACTGTTATCGTATCTGCTTTCACTCCAGATCAACCATCTGGAAGACCACCATGGCAACACATCCCTGAAGTAGTTGTACCAAAATAAAGATAAAGTGCATCATCCATACCAACGTGTTTTTCAATAGTGCAACGTTTCATTTACATGCAAAACGTGTTCTATTTTTGGACAAAGCGCATTTGCCAACCCGCCTATGGAGATTGATTTGTGATTTCGACGGGCTAGACTCGTTTTCATTCGGAAATTCAGATTTATAATTTCATATAAAGGTAGATTATATCCATCTTGATATAGAAAAGTAAATTGGTGTATATTTAATCAATTCCGCCATCAAGGAAATCTGTGCATTCGATACCGCAGTAAAACACATGATTAAAACAAAAAAACGCGTGAAGGCAAGTGCTTTTTTACATGAATTTATTCTCTCTTGGTATCTTTGCGTCTGTCTTTGCATTACAAGACGGCTCACCCCTCTGTAACTTTAACGTTGCCGCAATGGAAAAAGGAATGGGTCCGTCATCACCTTTGGGCTATTCAGTTCATGTATCTAAAGTAGACCCATTCTACAATATTCAATTGGTACACCCGGATACTTCTGCCACTTATCAAGGCGTATTGATATATGTAACATCAAGCACAAATCCAAAGTCACATCTCGGCAACTTTACCGCATTTGACACTTCAAAGTTCAAGAATGTAAGCCCAAAATACTGTGTTAAAGATGGTGTTCATGGAATACATACCGCTACAATCACCCATAGCAAACCTAGCGACTATGTTGTTGGAACTGGGACCAGCTTCACTTGGACTCCAAATGCCGGTGACTTTGATAATGGCGATTTAAATGTCACTTTTGTTGTTGCCGATTTTACCCCTGACAATGGCAATATCAAAGTTTCAACCTGGCAACAAATCCTGGATATTAAAATACCAAAATAAAGTCTATTTGCTTCAAGCAGGTATTATTTTACATGGTGTTTGGTTATTCCAAAAACAACAATCAATCGGAAACACGTGACTAAATACAAAGCAGCATTGAAACCTTTGATTAGCTTGATATAACTTGTTTGTAATGATTTGAATTGTCTGGAGGCTTTTCATACTGGTAATTAAAGATAGACTTGGATAATCGTTGAAAGTTTACGTTATACTGAAAATCAGATCGCCGATCAACAGACATTGGGTGATCGAATACTGTAAAGGTGTTTTCATCCGAGATGGCACTTTGGTAAGATAAGCGGAAAAACCACCTGGATCCAAACCATCTTGGATGGCAGTATTACCCGGATCCACTAATATGGCAACCCTAGCGTCCGTTTGGCACTACGATACTAGAGATTTTTCCTTGGTTCCCAATTTTGCTCTCATTTTTAATCAGCAAATTGCAAGCCTCTTTTCATTAAACTTTCCAAATCGTAAATGTTTCTGTTGAACAGCGCTGGAAATATACAGCAGAAACTGGTTAAATATTTAATCAAATCGACACTGGGGAAAATACTGCAGGATGTTAATTGGGATCAACTCGACTATTCCCTAGTTGATGGCGTATGCACTCTCAACAATGTTGCCCTCAATGCGCAGCTCTTCAATGAAGCTCTAAACAAGAAAGGACTGTATTTTAAGAGTGGGATAATACAGACATTGAAAATTCACATTCCATGGAAATCGTTTTACAAGGACAGTTGTTCGATGATATTACAAGAAATTACAATCTCCATTTGCCGGACTGGTAATTACTACTTTATTTAGATGTTGAATACGTTGCCGAACAGCCTATGCCAGTGTTATCTTCCTCTTTTCATTTTGCAGGTGATTTCATTCGGTCTGAAATTGATACAGATCCAACAATAAACAATGAACAAACAGGATTAAACGATTTGGCGGAAATTATCGAGAATATAATTGGAAAGGCAACAGTAACCTTGGAAAATATTAATATTCACTATGACCCGAACCTATTTAAAGATGGACCAAGTGACAAAAGTATAACGCTCTCTGCAAGGAAATTTGCATTATGCGACCATATCTCAATGATCAACGAAATTCCGGAAAAGATTAGAGTAAACCAGGCAGATGTTCTATCACTTGTGGTAAAATACTTGAAGTCTGAAAATGTTGAAATATCATTCAATAATGGGAGTTATCTTGAAAAACTGTTATCTCTGGATTCAACGTGGGTGAGATTGCTGTTTAGTCAACAAACAGCAGGCTCTCAAGTTGATGGGTCGGTTTCAAACGATGAAATGGCAGATTCCATCTATTTTAGTGATTTCAACATTTCCATATTATCGGATTCAGCAACCTCTATCTTGAATCTAAATGTTTTAAACAATTTAAGAGAGTTTTTCAGAGTTCCTGGTAATTTGAGCTAACAACAGGAAACATCAATTTACATGAAGAATCTCAAGAAAATAATTCTGAAATATTGCAATTTTCAATATCTCTTGAAAAGTGTATGTTGACCGTATTACCCATTGAACAGCAGTCGTCATCAAGTTACTATGAACACCCCTCAGATATGCGCAAGTTTAACCATATTCAACTGGATTTGTCGAAAATCAAATTTTCAAGTATAAAGTCTCAAGAAGAAGATTCTAAATCGTTTTATATTGAAATTGACGACTATATTATCAAAGAATTCGTTGCAAGTGAAGGTGCTTTTGATGAAAGTTTGTTTAAATGGAAAGATTCAAAGTTGCTCGACAAATCTCAGCTTTACCAAAAGATAACGGACCAGCCAAATACCGTGGATCAGAACGGTGCAATTAGAATATATTTTGACTTGTTCCAGCAGGAAGTTGCGAATTTGTGGAGAGTCGCAATTTCACTACCTGCTACACAGACAAAGTTGAATCTTCGATTTTTAGCTTCACTTCAAAGTTACATTCCAAATGCCAGCTCAGAGAATAGTGTAGAAGAACATTCGCCGAAAGAAAATTCAAACGTATTTTTTACTTTACTTAGGGAACTGTCATGATAAGCATTTCTCATTTGAGACTGGTTGCGGACTTGGAAGTTGATGAATGTCATTCCAAGTACTATCCAGTAGTCGACGTTTGCAATGCGATTATAAATTTTGATACATCAGTTCAACAAATCGATAAGAAAGCAGTCAATTTTATCTTGCCGACGATATTATTTGGGTTAATTGAGCCAAATACTGGTAATTATCACTCAGTTTAGGAGTTGCAGAGCATATATTAGGGTTTACTGATTTAAAATGTGATTTAACGCAGCAAACGTCAGATATAGTTGGGTTATACGAAGATTTAATAATCACAAAACACAAATACCTTCGCGAGCAGTATTCAGAAGACGCTATGAGCTCAAAAAGCTGGTCTGATGTAGATCCTGAATCATCTCCTGTTCGAACAACTGCCAACCCGTTGGGATTTGAAAACGTAGATATGCTGGATGCTTCAGTTATGAAATCGGTAGTTTTAAACTTATATAGAAAATTTTAGTTGTTGCTGATGTAGGGCAGGTTCATGGACAGTTCTCAAAGAATTCCAACGAAAGCCTACAATGCATCTTGGATATTATACAAAAGTTAAGTTTAAAGACCCCGCCAGAAGTGAATACAGTATCACTGGCACTTTTGCTCACAGTGCACGACATTGATATTGCATACGATATCATTGGCGACCAATCGTTTATATACGAATTCAAACTACATGATGTTGATGTGGTAACTTCATTTGGCTCAGCAGGAAACTCCAAGGTAAAAATTAGATAATGTAGAATTTACTGCTTTTAGAGTTGTATGGTAATATATTTGAAGCGAGAACAACAAACAACGGAAAGCATACCATGTTGATTGACAAGCTATACACTATGGATGAGAAGCCCATGTTCCATCTAATTTTTTCCCAGAATGATGATATCGATATGTCTCTTCGCAACATTACAACAACTGCAGTTTTTACTCATTTATTCCTCCACTTGCCATTCGATTACAAAACCGCTGAACAGAAAGAATCGAAAGGAATTGAAAGCGCAAATCAATTTGATAGCTTTAATGATTTAATGGTGATATTTTCGGATGTTCAAATTGCCCATGTTACTGAAATCGAACCTGTTGCAATCTATCGGATAGATTTTTTCAAGGTTACCTCAAACATTATTAGTGAATCTCCAACGAATGGTGTGTACCTGAGATTGTTCAATTTGCAAGTCCTGCTAGGGGTAATGCCAAGTATAAAAAGTTATTTGGAGTCTTACACGGCAATCGAGTCTAGTAAGTCTATACAGAGGAGTTCATGGATTGACCATTTAAATGTATTTATAACTAAATGTAGGAACTTGGTTTGGTTCAGATCATTTCACTGGATAACATAAAGTCGTACATCAGAACAAACAAGTCTGGTGCTTTACCAGAATTTGAATGTGAAATTTCTTATAATCAACTCAATTTAGATTTCTGCTCAGATTCTTTAAATTATTTCCTCGAATATTGCAAAGCACTTGGTCCTCAATCAGGAACTGAAGAGCTGGAAAAGTCTACAACCACTACAACCATTACAAAACCGGATGTGATTGACACCTTTGAATCTATTGATGATGGCGCATTTAATGTGAAGCAGAAAAATGCCGACATTATGCAGGAAGATGATGATGTAGATTGGAACTTTGAAGAGATTCCAGAAACTGATGAATTCGAAGGAATAGTAACAGATCAGATAAAGATATTCAAAGAACGCAAAAATTTCAAGTTAATTCCGAATTTCATTCAGCATATGGTGAATATTGAACAAGTTAAAGAAAGTGAACCCCCACAAAATAAGCTCACCATATCTGAAGGCAATATTACATGGAGATTATACGCAGGCAGTCATTGGCAACATATCCCGCATTCAATAAGTCCAAGTTCAGATTATGATGCAATGAACTCAGAGTCTGGTGCAGTAGGCAGAACAGATTACCAAGTTGAAATGCATTTCCTTAAAATATTCCTCAACATTGAACTCTTTCCTTCCACATCACAGTCCACAAAACATGTGCAGCTTCGAATTGGCGATATTGAAGTAATAGACAATTTGAAAACTTCCCAATGGAAAAAGTTTTTGACATACCAGGCACCGCTCTCTGGAGAGTTGCCCAGAGAGACTGGAAGTGATATGATTGTCTTTGATTGGAATGGCTACCAAACTGATGGAAATGAAGAATACCGAGTTAAAGTACTAGAGATTTAATCCAGGTCAAAATTTTACCTATTCAAATGTATATAGATCAAGACACATTGATATTTATGGAAAACTTTTTTACTCCCCCTTCAAGCGAGGTTGAATCTCCCATACCTGGAAATTCAAAATTTGTGGATGAAACGTTTTTCCGTATTCTATAATTAACATAGAACTATTTGAATTAGATCCCATATCTATTCAAATCGATTACAAGCCGAAACACGTGGATTATTCAAGTTTAAAGGGTGGAAAGTTGACTGAGATGATTAATTTTTTGCATATTGATGGAGCCAAGTTGTATTTAACCCCAGTTAGACTCTCTGGAGTTTATGGGTGGCAAAAACTGTTTAAAAGGATTCTAGACATATGGTTACCGCATATTGTTGATACTCAAATAACTAATCTCGCTTCAGGTGTGTCTGGTATCAAATCGTTAGTGAACATTGGTACTGGGATAGCAGACTTGGTTCTTTTACCAATTGAACAATTCAAACAAGACGGTAGGATCTTGCGAGGAATATCAAGAGGTGCAAGCTCCTTTGTGAAAACGACTACCATTGAAACTGTCAAAATCGGGACAAAGTTGGCCAGTGGAGCGCAAACAATACTTGAATCGACCCAGAGTTCATTCTTGCCATACCAAACCGATGAACAAAAAGTATCAAAATTGGCAGATCAACCTAAAGATTTAGCTGAAGGGCTGAAAATGGGACTGCAAAGTTTGAACCAAGGAGTCGCTGGTGCAAAGAAACTGTTCCAACCAAGTTCTCAAGAATCTGTAAATAGTGACTAACTTAGACTCTTCCTCCTGGAGTAGTTCCTGCAGCCATGTTGCAACCAGTGATCGGATTAACTGAAGCCTTGGCCAAAACTCTTGTTGGACTGTCAAACACTTTAGATAAAACGCAATCTAAACGAATGCACGACAAGTATAAACGCAAATAAAGCTGTGTAAAGTATTTATTCATCGTCTTCAGAATCCGATTCCATATTCACAAATTTCAAACCAACACCGTGGAAATCTTTAATCGTCTGAGGAGCGAGTGGTTGCGCTTTTAGGTCTTTAGCGGATTTAATATCCAGTTCAAATTCTACTTCCTCATCCGATTCGTATTCTTCCGGTGTGCTGGTCATTTTTCTAAAATGAAAGTTTTGATCACTGGCGGAACAGGAGGAATTGGATACCAAGCGGCAGTTGAGTTTGTGAAAAAAGGACATCAAGTAACAATATCTGCCAGGTCAGAGGAGAAGGGAAGAACCGCTGTCGGACAGATTAAAGGCAGCACAGGGAAAGAATGCGAATACGTTGTTATGGACAACTCGGACTTTGATTCGATTAGAAGATTTGCAGAATCGTTCAAAGGCGTGGTAGACATACTGATATTAAACGCGGGAGCAATGTATAACACAAGGACTGATTCGAAATATCCAGGAGTCGAACTTACATTGGTAAACAATCATCTCGGACATTTTTTACTCACTATACTACTATTAAAAAAGAATTTGATAGCCGCAAAGGGACGAATTGTAGTTGTTAGTTCATCTTTACATGGCACGAGCGTTGGGGGTGGGGGAAAGCCGGTAAACTTTGATTGGGATAACTTGGATGGACAGAAAGAATACGAAGGAATGCTTTTCTACAAGAATTCAAAGTTGGCGAATGTAACTTTATGTTAAACTCTAGGTATGGTTCACTTATGCATTGGCGCGTAGACTAAAGAATGGAATTACTGTAAACGCTTTATGTCCAGGATTCATCCCTCAAACTGGTTTAAAGAGAGATAGCAGTTTTGTTTTGGGATTCATGATGGACTACATCTTTCCGTATTTGCCATTTACAAAGCCACTCAGTCATGGAGTTGAAATGTACCTTAAACTAGCCTTGGACCCTTCATTAGACAATGTAAGTGGAAAATACTTTTCAAATTTTGAAGAAACAAAGTCGAGCGATATGTCGTATGATGAGAACCAACAGGAAAAGTTGTGGAGATATAGCTGCCAAATCACAGGTGTAGAGTTTCAAGTAAATATTGTTTTAAATTGATTTATTGAACAAATTGAAGTATTCTAAGGATGCTTAGCCAAAGCGAACCCAACTTGGTTGTTTGCCTTGTCGTAGATGGTATAGTAAGCCCTGGTCAAGATATCACCAAAGATGTTTGGTACACCGTTGCCTGCGCCTTGAGTAATACCAGAGACACAAGTGCCATCACCGTTGGAAAGTACGTAGTATTTTGCTGGGATTGAAAGGGAGAATTTAGGGAAAGTCAATGTAATTGGCTTGCCAGTAGTTGCGATTCCACAGTCGATTGGGTAGACTCCGTTGGTCGAGTCGTAGGCACCAGCTCCGATTCCCTTGTTAATAGCATTGGCTTGAGAAGTTCCCAATACAACAAGTGTAGTACCAGTATCAGAAATGGATGAACCTCCAATAGTTCCAGATTGAGATCCAGCAGTGAACTTTAACTTGCTAGAATCAAATTGCCAATAAGTTTGCGCGTTCAATGGAACGTAGTTGATAGTACCAGTAAACTTGGTAGTATCTACACCTCCTAGAGTGACTTCTCCATCGTCCTTGTCAGCAGCATCAGACAGGTAGAACGAAAATCTGTTTTGGTTGCCAGAGTAGCCAAGTGCATCAAAGAAGTTGGCAGATTGGCCCAAAGTAGAAGAAATCTGGGAGATAGAGTCAAAGCCGAGACCTAATAAACCATCGGCAACACCAGAGAATCCAGTTTCACTAGTGGATGCACCAAATGGAAGGTTAGATGCGGTTGCACCAGCCAAAGAAATTGGTCCAGTGTAGATTTCTCCAGAAACAGAACCAGAACCGTATGAAGTGGACCAAGTTTGACCAGAATCGGTGAGCGAAGAGTCAGTAACATCAACCTTGTTACCATTGCAAGAGTTATCACTAGATTGGCAGTTGCCACCTCTAAGCCATACATCACTAGATCCAGTATCTAAATCAACAGTAAATTGTTGTCCGTTTCCAACAGTTATGGCAGCAGAGTAGAATTCATTTTGAGAGTTGGAAAGTGGCTCTTGTCCAGTAGTAGCTGCAAATCTGTTCATTGCGGCTTTTACAGAGTTTGAATGTCTTTGAGCCCCACTTGCAACGGCTTTCTTGGATACTTTAACGGTGATTGGCTGGTTGACTGGGCTTGCAGATACTGCTGCAAGAGCGAACACTAGAGTGGTGTAGACCATTTTATTTTATGTTTATCACCTACTTCCTTGGCTATTTATAGAGGCAGGCTTTTCTTTGCCATATGCTGCACCACGCACTCTCTTGAGCGGTTAACTGACTTCATGCGTTTGCTAACACTACCACACTTGTGAGATGGTGGAAATAATCCTTCTTTTAGTGTGTTTAAAGAGTTGGGGTTTCGCGGGTTAAGCATGCATATTTATACTAACCATTGTGGAATCTATTTGGACAATGGAGAGTTTGTAAACAGTACAGCTTTTGGGCTTTTGCTACCACAAGTATTTGGGCCGCAGTTCGCATGGACACGCATGATTATCACGTAAAATCAGGTTCGGGATAGAAAAAGATCCGCAGTTAACCCGAACAAGAATTGCTAGTAAACCTAGTTTATTTTAAATCAGCTTTGCTACGACAACACCAACTGCTACACCAACGCCCAAGGATCCTATAATTTGAGGTGGGATTTTAGCAAACGAAGCACCCAAATTTCGACATTCTTCAAAAAATTTTGCAAAGGCTGGTGACTGATTTAGTTGCTCTTTTGCGGTAGCGGAAAAATCAGCCAATGAATGGAAACTAAACAGGACAAACTCCTTCAATTGACCAAAGCTTCGGATTGTTTCTTCTTCAACAGCCTTTCCATATAAAGTATAAAACATATTCCAGTAGTGTAAAGTGTTGGTGCGGACGAATTCTACCACATATTGTAGAAATTCACCAAGTTGGTGGAAAGATCGACTTACTTCGCGAGTAATCATATCTGAATATGGAAGGCTTTTATAGTATTCTACTACGTACTTGTATGTCAACAGCGAATATTTGTAAATGGTTTCTTCTACAGTATTCAGTATTTGTAAAGTTACTTTTCCAAAAGCGGAAAAGTATCCAACAACTTTATCTCTGTTTCTACCAAAATGATCTAATAGTGAGATTGGTCTGCTATTAACAAGATCACTGTGAACGGAATAAAAGACATACAAGAATGCAAGAGTTAACCCTGATAGCATTGCCAACTTGATGATAGTTCCAAACACCCATTCCGATTGATCATCAGCAATACTTGACACCACTTTCTCTACGATACCGTCTTCCGTAATTTCAGAGTCTGCCTCTTTTGATTCTTTATCAAAATCAAAAGTTTCGTCTACAATTTCAGGATAGAGGTTGCGCTTGACAATTTCAACTTCTTGTTCAACGTCTGATCCGATAGTTCCATCGCTGAGATCATCAAATGATTTTGCCATTTCCTTTACACTTTTTTTCATTGGAGAGTCATTTACCAAACGTGGCTTTAAACCAGGAAGTTCTGGTTTGATCAAAAATCTTTCTTGTTTTGGAGCTTCTACTTGTGAAACGACACTAGATCTGGTTGGAGAAAGGCGAATGTTATTGACGTCCCCAAGTAACTTTGATTTTCTTTGGGATGGAGTTGGTGGTCGCTTAAACTGCAGATCAGGACGGTTGGTTTTGATGAATTCAACGTCGTACTTTGGTTTCTTGGTGTTCAATTCACAGGTTTCAAACTTGCGTTTGATTTCCTTGTAAACGAATACTTCTTGATCTTCATCTTCCTTGTTCACTGCTTGATTCGGAGCCAAATCAAACGATTCTGGCTTGACTGCAACAGGGAGCGGTTCCTTTGGTTTAACTGGTGTAGAATCTTTGAATTCCTTCTTCATTGGAGATTCGTCTTGTTCTGAATTAGATACTGGATTACTTGGAATTGGGATTTTGCTCTTGGGCAACACTAGCGTTATTCTACTATTAATACTGAGTTACCCTTCGTTGCTTGGAACAATGTTTTCCATTTCTTCCTTGATTGCACTCATTCGCGGCAAAAGAGATTCTGTCCAGAGGTCCAAGTAAAATTGTTTTCTTTGTTTCGCAGCGGGTAGTTCAATAGAGTGAAGGGAAAGGATCGAACAAAGATGGCTGATGGTCAGCTTTGAAGGATCGTAGTCAGGATCTAGATATTCTGCTGGCTCTGGCTTCACGGTCATTTGCGAAAAAAAGAGAAATTTAATTTCATTCTCATAATTATTCACTGGGTCTTCATCCGTCTCTGGACTAGTACAGGATCTGCGCTTATATTTGCAAAGAGAAGTTGAAAATCTTGCATTTTGGTTTTTCTCAAATGTCGGTTTTGAATCTTCGAGTTCACATTTATGCGTTTGTGTTGCTAATAGGATTCCTGATGGCGGACATGATATTCGATATCGACATACTAATGGGAAACAAATCGGACCAAGTAATAGCGCGCAACCATTCGTATTTCAAAACCACAATGGTTCATTTCATTCCGATTGTTCTGATTCCGATATTACTTGCGGTTGCATTCATCTTTTTCGCAGTTCATATTTACCAAAGGAGGTCGGTAAGAGTGATTTCATGCGCTTTGCTATTTGTAGTTGGATTGGGAATTTACTCGACAGTAGAGCAGTCTGTAGAACAGGAATTGCCCTACCTCGAAGCAGGTAATCCAAGGGTAGCGGTGTTGGTAGAGACTGTCGCTTATTGCCATCTCGGCCTCATCTTAATGCTTCTCATTGGAGTGTATCTTCTCCACAGCGATCTTGAATCTCTGCCAAAGATTAAAAAAGAATAGCTTTTTAAAACGACTTTACTCTAATTTTTTCATTTCTGGAAAAACAAAAAAACCATCACATCATGTTTAAACGATTCACTCCGGTTAAATCAATCCGCCAATATTCTTCAAGAAGGATTGAAGAATACGCTCGTGAAATTAGAAGAGCAAACCTCGCCGAAAAGCATGAAAACAAACAGCCTTTATTGGATCGCATTTCTCAGCAACTATTATTTACAGAACTTATTAGGACCATGTGGGTAGTAGGAGAGCAAATGTTCAAGCCAGCATATACAATTATGTATCCATTTGAAAAGGGTCCTTTATCACCTCGTTTCCGTGGCGAACATGCGCTTAGGAGATACCCAACAGGTTATCAATTTTAATGCTAGGTGAGGAACGTTGCATTGCTTGTAAATTGTGCGAAGCTATTTGCCCTGCTCAAGCGATTACTATCGAAGCAGAACCAAGAAACGACGGAAGCAGAAGAACAACTCGTTATGATATTGATATGACTAAATGTATTTACTGTGGATTCTGTCAAGAAGCTTGTCCTGTTGATGCTATCGTTGAAGGTCCAAACTTTGAATATGCTACAGAAACCCATGAAGAATTGCTATACAACAAGGAAAAACTTTTGGCAAATGGAGACAAGTGGGAGGTAATTGATTATTTATCTTAGGCTGAAATTGCTCGCAACTTGAAGACTGACCATTTGTATCGTTAAAATAAATTGGTTGAGGTGATTATGCAATAATCTCTTTGTTATATTAATCATTAACTAGGCTGAGTTGGACTTTGGAATAGCGGGTATCAGCCTGTCACTGCTAGCTAGTATGGAATTACCAATTCTCCAAACCAAGCATTCTATTTGAGCCTGACTGAATAACCCTAGTATTAATCGTGTGCATGGAATCAATCAATTGCAGTTGACAGTTTAAATGTGGAAAAATTATCATGTTCAGCTCTGCCTGTATAGACGGCAAATTGACCGCCAAAGGGGTATAAATACCGACAAGATCCTTCATTCCGAAATGCATTTCAACTTCTTGGCTCTAACTGTCTTTGTTTCCGCAGCTCCACAATTCACACAACCAGGGGAGGTATTCCCTAATTGCACTACCAGATGCTTTAAACAGTTTCCGTTTGGTAACCTTGGCGCTCAAAGAAACAAGTGTATTTCTACCTGTGTTACTTGCACTCAAACTTGTCATCAACAGTTTAGATTTGGTAATCAAGGTGGTCAATTGAATCATTGTCTTACTCAAACATGCCAAGTTGAGCCTGGACAGGTTGAACCTGGACAATTTCAAGGGTTTCAATAAATTTATTTCAATGTCCATGTCGTATTAGATGGGATTTGGTAGTCTGAATGTATCGAATGTAAATCTAGTTTTTCCTTGTATCCAAGTTGACTTTCATAGTCTTTTTTTCTAGATTCTTGGATTAATGAGAATATTTTGGTCATTTCAAGTCCACCTGGCCCTTTAATTGTTCCATCCGCTTTTCCATAGGTATCGTAAGCAACATTTCGTTTTACTATAATTCCATCTTTTTCCAATTGATCTAAATGTACTCGTATCATGCCAGCAAGTACCAAAAGATCACTTTGTTTAGTTATACCTCTACTCTGGCTATATTTTTCAATCAACAGTTTTGTAGTCAAGGATCCATTTTGTAGTAGCAATTCAGTAATCAATTTATCAACATTGCGCACATCTTGCAGTGAATTATCCAATAGCTGATATGCGTTTATAGAAATTTCTCCGTGTCCTTGTAAGCATAGTTTCGGATACAAGCTCGATTGCTTTGAAATAGACTTTTTGAAATCAGTGAGGTTGCTGTACAAGTATCTTGTGTCATTATTGGTTAATCTAGCTACAAGAGAGTCGCCACTGAAGAGACAATCTTCTTCTCGCAAGAAATAAGAGGCATGGTCGGGACAATGACCAGGGGTGCTAACTGCCTTGATAGTAGCTCCATCTGCTTTAAATACCTGTCCATCTTTTAGAATTTGCATATGCGGATATTTTTTATGTTTGTTGATCCCAAACACACTATACTCGCTCAAATTGAATCCGTTAAAGTGAGCTTGATGTTGATGAGTAATCAATACCATCTTTACAATCGCTTTTTCTGCAGATAGTGTCTGTTGTAGTAACGGTATAAACATTTGGTGTCCAGTCCCTGTATCAATGAGAATCCTTTCTCTCCCATTTCCAACCAAGAACGCATTCGCTTCCTGAGTAGAATAAGGACCAAAAGGAAGAGATTTCAATTGTATGATTCGGGAAGTGAGTTTATTTGCCAGATTCATAAAATATTTGCAACTTTTTCTGGTGGTTGCAAGTAGATACCATGTATCCCTACTGTTTGTGCAGCTTTGACGTTCTGTAGTGAATCGTCAATAAAAACTGTTTCAGTTGGATCCAATCCGTTTTCACTTAGTATAGTTAGGAATGATTCCGGATCTGGCTTGCGCTGCCCTAATGTATGCGAGTAGTATACCTTTTCAAAACCTGGTCCAAGCTCTTTCTATTCGCAAGCGAGTCGATGAAAAAATCATGGTGAATAATATTGGTATTTGAGAATAGGAATATTCTATATGAGAGCTTTTCACAGTAATCTAATTGGTCAATAAACCATTCCCCAAGCATTGCATTCCATGCGTCCCTAATTTGATCATCACTTGGGTTTAGTTTCGTTTCTGTCCTGAATCTGCTGTAAAATTCTTTAGGTTCCAGTTTCCCAATTTCAAGTTCTCTAAAGAGACTGGTTGAAGAGTCTTGGGTAAAGTAGGAATCAAAGTCTTTTATTCCCAGAGATTGAAAAGCTTTTCGGGTTTTGGAATAATCCACATCTATGAATACCCCGCCCAAGTCGAAAATGATATTTCTTGTGCTTTCAGGCAACATGAAAAAAAATTGACAGAATGAATACGGATCTGATTACCAATGATACAAGAGTTATTTATTCCGCTTTTCTTTTACAGCCTCCTGGCAGCAAGTAGGAAAACCTGTTTTTGTTCTGTAGCAAATATTTTGGCAATTCTATCGCAGAAGTTTGCTTGGGTAGCTTGCCCCATTTTTGAAACATATCTTTGTAAGTATTGCTTTCTGGCAACATGTCAAATATATCTGATCCTTCACAAATTACTTTTTGTATTCTTTCTGGATCCAAGATGTAATCGTAATGGACTCTATCGGAATGCGAATATCCCGTCATTTTGAATTCAAAGTCCTTGATTGTGCTAAAACAAAATGAGCAATGCCACCCTGCATCTGCTAGCATCATATCGGACTTTCTCGAATGTGAATATCCAATTCCTGGTTTATATTTGACTGCTTTTCCTCTCCAGCTATTCATATCCAACATGAATTCAAACGAATATATATAGTTACGTAACTGGAGATGGACTATATCTGGGATTCCATCACATTTTCTGAACAACTGTACTGTATTCGCTGATGGTATTTCATCTACATCCAGCATCAATACCCAGTCGTTTGTTTTCACACCAGCACTGACAATCAACTCATTCATTGATACGCGATGATATTCTTCCATTTTAAATGGATCTTCTCCTTTCTTTAGTGGCGGTGGTGCTATGGCTTTGTAAACAATTTTGTCTTGGGCAAACTTGAACCGCTCTTGGTTTAGTTTGAAATGTAATGGCTTTGACAGACCGGTAAAAGTTGAATTTGATTCAAGAATAATAAACTTTTCTACTACATCGTACAATTCATGCAAACGGATCTATGTTAGCTTCAAGTACTTCCAGCAAGTCTAATTCTACACTGAATAATATCGCATCGTAAACTTTTGCTTCAGATGTTCTTTCTTTCCAGTTATGGAGCTCGCATAGCTCTATTCCGGGTGCATAGTAATGTGTTATCATGGTGAACGGCTTTTCTGGTTTCTCCCACAGTGGTCTGGTAAAGTAAGTCAAATGAAGCATGTAGTGCTTTGCTGTATTTCTGGGTATAAATAACAGTAGTGTAATTATAACAATAATGAGTATCACCAATGGCGCCTTTTGTCTTCGCAAGCACCTCGAGTTGATTCGCATTTCAAATTAAAAAATCAAAGCAGGATTTACTGGACCATGGCGGAACAATGAAAAAAGTTTCCACCTTATACTAATATAAGCTAAAATCAGACGAATGGATCCGATTCAGAACATATTCAATGCCTTTTGCCATTTCGGAACAGCAAGAAATGCGTCATCTGATAATCTAAACAAAAACACTTCTGCCTCTGCATTGAATTCCGGCCCTATGATGGATGGGTCGCAATTCTCAAAGTTTTGCAAGGACTGTAACATCACAAAACTAAAAGTTACCACGACTGATGTGGATATCATCTTCAACAAGGTAAAAGCTAAAAATGCGCGAAAGATTGATGAAAAGCAATTTAGGGAAGCATTGAACCTACTGTCACAAATCAACTATCCTGGACAAGACAATGCGTTTGACCTCTTGGTTGCCAGTGTAGTTCAGTCTGGCGGTACCCCTAAACTGGTACCTAATGTCACCACACCTGTCAACAAGAAAATTGTTTCCAAATTGACGGATACTTCCTTGTACACTGGTAAACAAAGTTAATGCTAGGTACTCACAAAAACAGGTTTGATGAACACGGGAAAGGATTAGGAATGGCTGGTAAAGATAAAGAATTCAAAGAGCTGTCCCAAATCACCAACAGAAAAGATGCTGATGTTAGAGGAGTTCAAAAATAAAGCTATAGTCTAGTTTAAACGAACAGACGAGATTTAGTTGTTCGAAAGATTGCTATAATATTATCCATCAAGATACTGGTTTGTGTATTATGTTTCCCAGCCTTTTATTCCTATTTATTTAATCCCTTGAGATATTCTGTCCGATGAGGCACCTTAAAACGGGCAAAGCTGTTTTCCCAATTTTCCAATGAAACCAACAGACTCTTCACTCAAAGCCGGATACAGCATTGGACTAAAATTGGATGAAACCAACTGGACGTTATGGAAATTCAGAATGCTTTCAATGCTAAAGGCAGAAGATTTGTGGGACGCTTCAAAGCTAACTGTGGTAAACGATCCCTCTGCAAAAGAAGCAATTCTGTTGAATTTGAGTGATAAATTCACTGCTTTAGTTAACGAATTGCCTGCTCCTCAAATCTGGAGTTACTTGGTTGATTACTTTAAGGAAGGAACTCCAACGTTGAATGCGGCAACCACTTCAGTTCCTGCTCCACCTGCAACAACTCCTGCTCCACCTGCAACTACTCCTGCTCCAGTGTCCTCACCAACAATCACCCAACAGGAAACACAAAAACCAAAGTTGAATATTCCAGTTTGTATTAACGCCGTTTCCAACTTGGCAACTTTCAAAGCCGGTAATTCAATGAAGGCTTCGTTGAACGAATTCAGTGCAATTGTCAACACCATTAAATCAGTAGCTGGGCCTACTATTTCTGTGGATGACTTTGCAGCCTTGTATCTTTTAGCCAGCTTGCCAAAGGAATATGCTCCAATCAAAAAGAATGTTTCTGAATTGGATTTTGAATTAATTAGTCAGTTAGTACTTCAGCAGGAAAAGCAAATCCCAAGTGTAGTAAAGGAAGAAGAATCTTTCACTGTTCACCGTTCAGTACAACGAGCACTCTCACCAACTGGAAACAGAACTACTCTTCCTAGAACTCAGGTAAAACAAACCCCAAAGAGAGCATTGACCCGTCAATCTACATCCCCAGGAGCAAGTCCAAAGGCAAACCTTTCTCTTGTCTCAAAGCATCAAACGGCTACTCTTTACCAAGTCTTTCAATCTTTCTGTCAATTTGGTAGTGGCAAAGTGGATCCAAACTCAATGTTAATGATGGACGGTACTAAATTTGCAAAAGTTTGTAAAGACTGTGGAATAGTTTCCAAATCATTGAGCATCATTGATGTGGACATTGTATTCAATAGAGTCAAGCCAAAAACAGCTCGCAAAATTGACAAGAAACAATTTATCGAAGGATTATTGTTGCTTGCTGAAATCAAGTATGAAGAATATGGAGACGAGGCTTTTGAACAGCTATATCAGGATATAGTTGAAGCTGGCACTATTCCAAAGCTTGATCCAAATGTATCTTTTACCGTCAATACTGAAATCATCCAAAGATTAACTGATCATACATTATACACTGGTATTTTGATTTAATTGCAGGAACTCACAAGAATAGATTCGATGAAAGCGGAAATGGACTTGGCAAAGCTGGAAGAGTTCAAGAAGATGCAGATCCAAAGTCACTTTCTGAAATTTTGCGTTAATAAACACAGTTTATTGCTTGCTATTTTAATATGTTGGAAACCCATGGTCAATCTTTGCAGCCCATTCGTCCAATCCTCCAACAATATCAAAACAATTTTCAATTCCGTTTTCTTTAAGTAAATTAACAGCTAATTGAGAATCGTTCCCTCTACGGCATACAACGTAAACTATATAAATACAATAGTACCTGGGTGTTCATTTGGATTCTCCTTTTTCAAAATGTCGAGCTGTTTATGGAGATTGGCATATGGAATGTGTAGTGAGTTATCCAAGGAACAAATATTGAATTGAACTGTTTCTCGCACATCTAATAATACATGGTGCTGTTCAGTATCACGAATGCTTTTGTAGTCGTGCACAGTTATGCGGTCCTTGTCATCTAGTATTTTTAGATTTGGAGTTTTATCGTGAGCACCTGCTCCACAGAACTGAACATAGTCTATTAATTCTGTTGTTGTTGGGTGATCACCACAAACTGGACAGTTTGGATTTCTTGGTCTGATTTTGATTTGTCTGAAAGAACCAGTGAGGCCATCAAAAAGCAACATTTTTTGGACATAGGAGGATTCCATTCCCGTCACTATTTTCAATACTTCTAGCGCTTGGATTGAACCCATTATTCCAGTAATTACTCCCAGAACACCTCCATCGTTGCAATTGGTTACTGTATCAGCTGGAGGAGGGGTTGGGAATATACATCTGTAACATGGACCTCCATTATAATTATACACTGTTAATTGGCCATCCATTCTTAATGCACCAGCAGATACCAACGGTTTCTTTAAAAATACACTGGCATCATTTAAAAGATAACGCGTTGCAACATTATCTGTAGCATCCACAACGATATCATACTCCTTTATAATATCCATCGCATTTGATTTATCGATTAATAAATTATAAGTTTCAACTTTAGTATTTGAATTCAGATTTTGAATTGTTGATTTGGCAGATTCGACTTTTGGTGTGCCGACATTCATTTCGGAATGAACAATCTGTCTTTGGAGGTTACTGGTTTCAAGATTATCATAGTCTATAATCCCTAGTTTGCCTATACCGGCAGCAGCAAGGTAAAGTAAAACTGGAGATCCTAGGCCACCCGCACCCACAACAAGAACAGATGACTTTAAAATCTTTTCTTGGCCGGAAGTCCCTATGCAAGGTAGTAATAGTTGGCGAGAATATCTCGAAATTTCCTCGTTTGTTAAAGTGGTTTTTTCTTTTTTTTGCATGGTGAAAATTTGAGTTTTGAGAACTTGAAAAGACTCGTTGAATTGGTCAGCTTCTAATAGACAGGCAATCGCTACTGATAAGCGAGGGCATGAAGTGAATCTTGATAGCAAACTCTATAATTATTCAAGCGAATAGGAATCAAACTAGAATTTTTAATACGGAAATTACACTCCAGCACTATAGAGCTATAAACGATCATTCTGATCCGTGTTTAATTTTGAGTCAACCTTTCTTTATTGTAATCTCCGCCTTGCGTCATTTCTGCGGCCCACTTTTTATTTTCTTCTCTTTCATCCATGTTTGCAATTAGGCACAATAAGCCAATCCAGTAACAAGGAATACCTGGCCATAATAGAGGCGATAACCTGTGAACTTGCCTTGCTTTGGTTTTTTCATTCAGCGACAAGTTGTTTACAAAACAACATTGTGGGTGGCGTTGCTCTTTTTCCCATAAATACTTGGGCGAAAAAGCCGCACTCAAAAATGCTCTTTTTGAACCTTCTTTTTACAACAGGATTTTCTGCATGCCCCACAAATGCAACAGATACTAGTTGCGCATCATTCACCCTTCCAGATTCAAACGCAACAAGCCTGTCTTCTCAGCTATGTACAGAAATGCCAAAAATGGTTGGTTGCTCTCTGTCAACAAACTGTCAATCAATGTCAAACAGCGCATCTTACTGCTCAGCATTTTCACTATATACTTCACTCTGCCTGGATATGCCAGGAATGTCTGAATGTAAAGACTTTGCCAGCCAGTGTGGTAGCACACCATCTACTTCAGTAAACAAACAGTGCGTTTCCTCCACTCCACTTGCTGGTCTACCAAGCACCTCAGATGCAGTAAAATTGGTGTATGATATCTGCAAACAAATGAACATGGATGGATGTCAAAACTGCCAGATCAAATCTGAGACTGATGGATACGTTGATTGCGATATAATGTCAACCTATGTTCAACTTTGTCAAACTATGCCAACAATGAGCCAGTGCGCATCATACAATACTATGTGCAAAGCTGCCCCTACTCTTTCTTGGTGCAGCGCTGGATCTTCTACTAATGCCCCAATGATGCAAATGTTTTTCCATGGAGGAATTGCAGACTACATTTTGTTTCAAAACTGGGTGCCAAGAAACAATGGAGATTATGCATTAGCTTGGATCGTAACTTTTATCGCAGCAATGTTCCATGAAGCACTTCATGTTGGATTAGCACTTTTGGAAAGAGTTTGGGCAAACGATGTTGCTACTAAATCTAACGTCCGTATTTGGACTCATGCAGCAGGGCTTTCAGCTGGTTTCAAAGGCGTTAAAGTAGCATTCATTCGTGGGTTCATCAGGTTTGCATCTGTTGCTCTCAGCTATATTCTCATGCTGGTAGTAATGACTTTCAATGTTGGCTTATTCTTTGCTGTGGTGGTTGGATATGGAGCTGGTTCATTTGTTTTTGCTCCAATGTACAAACTTTCAGTAAGTAGATTCCATGAAGACTTTGACACTCAAGAGATCACCAAAGTGGATTGCCATTAAGTATCAAATAAATCACGTCGATCAGCATTATTTTCTTGCAGATCCTGCTTTCAAAACTACTGCACCAACTGTTTTCATAATGTCCGACAGCAAAGGTACATGTATAAACATACCTTACAGCAAAGTCTATCAATTTGTTTAAAAATCAGTTTGATCGATAACTTGGCTCTGATTTACACATTAGCAATCATTGTGAGCCAAGCATTGAAGCCAAAATCAGAATGGCTCTGATTTGCCTATGGTCTGTTTTTGTGAAGCATTGTCTCCAGACCAAAATGCATTGATCAGTCGGCAGAGTATTTCAGTGATAGCACTTTTATCAGTCAGGATAAGCTATTGCTTTTGGTGAATAAGGCAACATGAGCCATGTCCTGTTTTAGAAATTTTTTCCCTTTGTAATTGAGGCTTGCAGATTATTCTTTGGATTTGCAAATTCGCCAGCCTTCGGGAGTGGCCCGCTGAACTGCTTTATGAAGTCATGGTGATGAAGGCACAGCACAAAAAAATTAAAAGATAAAATGCTACACTGGAATAACCGATTAGCAGTTTTCGGAACAAGTTAGACTGCGGTGCTTATAAAAACTTCCCTAATCTCCATCCCCAGTTGCCTTTCCAATTTAATGATCTAAAGGAAGAGCAAGGGTGAGCCACCCGCTCAAAAAGGCAAATTTAATATCAGAACAATTTTATTACGGAAAGAGAACCAGTGCTGAAAAGAAACCGAACTGCTCTAATTGTTGGAATCAAATTAATCCGCCTTTCAACAGTGTAGCGATTTATAAATACTATTTTTTTTTCATTTGTATCGCGCTGAACGTGTGGGGACCCCTTGAATTGCGCGCGAGTGTAACATGAGGTCTGAATCATTCATGCAAGCTGGAGATGAACCGCCATCATGGGAAAACTTGCAGAGTTAGATGCGGAAATTTTTTCTGCTCAAGTTTTGTTTTGAGATCTAACAATTAATAGGGATTTATTTGATTTTAATATAATTTTCCTTTCAAATTTGCTCATTGTGTAACCATAGGTGAGGAATTATGCGCCACTTTTTACAAGCCCCACTTTGATGGGTCTAAAAATCCAGAGGCTGATGGTAGCTACCATCATCCAGCTTCCCGATACTGAAGACTACAAGCAGCTATTCGCCCATTCCCACCTCCTCCCCTTTGTCTAGCTTGCTCTTTTTGTTTATTATCTAGTGCAGTTACATATTTGTCTTCCTAAAATATCCAAATAGACCTTTTTCCATGCAGGTTCTCTTGAAAAAATTGATTGACCCCCCAAAAAAGTGCCACCCAAACAAATCGGTTAAAAAGACAAGAAACTTTTCAAGTCATTTTCCAATGAACCAAGACGGCATAGATCAGTCGCACAAGGAAGTACATAACGACGGTAGACCAGAACGCAAGTTCCCTTGCCCATGGTCGGGCTGTGGGAAACACTTTATGCGAAAGACTGATGTAACTAGACACCTTCGCATTCACTTGAATGATCGGCCTTTCAAGTGCGTCTGGCCAGACTGCGGAAAGGCTTTCATGCAAAGATCCGCTGTAAAGATTCACTACCGGTAAGAATCGTTCTTATTCCTAGAACTCACACTGGAGAGAAACCAAACCTCTGTCCATTTGAAGGATGCACAAAAGCGTTTAATGATGTAATAATTTGCTAATGGATAGACTTCATCATTAGCTCGCCATCGTCGTACTCATCATTTTGCTTTCCCTTTCCCTTGTTCTTTCCGCCCTTGCCAAGAACATTTTGCGACCAGAAAATTGCTGAACGAGCACGAAAGGACTGTACATAATTCACAAACTACCAACCAAGGATTTAAACCTGCAAATAATGTACAAACTAATGAATATTCCGAATATAAAAGAGCTGATCTTCCAACTCCACAAATCACTCCCGACAGCACACCACGTCACTCTCCTCCACAAGACTTGACTGGTGGCTTCAGGTCGTACATCCCACCATACAACAACTACAACTCGCGCCAAAACTATTATCCTGTCAAGGTTGATACTGAAAGTTTCGAAATGAAGCAGCAAGAGTATTCCAACGCTCCAATGAACTTGGGCTCAATTTATGAAAGTAGGGAGACTGATCAGATCGCTTCTTCCCACCGAACGCTTTCTCAAGACTCTACTGCCTTGTATTCTGGGTTGCTACCTGATCACAGCTATCGAAACAACTCTCGATCTCCCGAAGAAAATCACAACCAAATGCTCTTGTCTACAGGAAAGGAAAACATTCCGCACTCTGAAAATGAAAACTTGAACATTAATGATTTGAGTCATTTGCTGATTGGCCCAGATCAAAGCCAAAACTATCAGATGTCCAGCTCATTGCCAAGCAGCATTTCCAACGACTTTCAATTGAACAACTTGCGTCAAAATGATATGAATATACCCTACAATCGTGTCTATAATCAAGAACAATTTTCAAAGGTCCCCTCTAGAACAAGACCACAACCACCAAGAATTAATACGGAGTTTAATGTTTATCACACTCAGCCTCACACTGCTCAACCGCAATTTATGGAATACACTTCCAAGCCTGACGATAGGAGATTCAGTGCTTCTTTAGTATCTCCATTGTATCCACCTCGCAGCGCTGACCCTACAATGAACACTTTGGCCATGGACTTTTCTAAATTTGGAACTCAGAACATGGCGTACAGTCAACAGAATGGGCAAATTTCTCCTCCTCAAACTGCTTTCCAACAAGGGAATGTATCTCCTCCTCACTTTAACCAGGCCTTTGACAACAGTCATCACTAAGCCAACACCTGTATTTTAATTTCCTTTTTTACCATAATATATGGAGTTCTAATTGAAATTTGTTTTACTTCTTCCATCTTGAGCACTTGTATCAAATAGGCTGAATTGATCACTTGAGTCTGTGGGTTAGTTGCTAGGTCCCTTTTTCAGTTGGTTGCACGATTGCTGTTGTGCGGTATGACCATTGCTTCATACCGAGCACCCTAGGTCAGCAACCCCAAATTAAGAGTAGGGGTTCTGCTAAACTCAAAACCGACATTGACACTTTGAAAAATCAGGAAATCACTGAACTGCAAATTTTATTGTCGTGGCATTCTATAGTTGAGCATTGGTTGTGATAGGGCCAAACTATTGTTAGTAGGAACTCTTACTTGGACATCGCTATATTGCACCCAAGAGTTTTGGTTAGCGTTGATAGACTGCTGATAAGTGCCTGCAGGACAGCTCCCGCGAATGGACCCAGGTTTTGTTGAACCTTCTGGATATACGGAATCTAACCACTCCATATTAAAAGCGGTATCACCCCAAACAGACATTACAAGCACCATAGGGGTTTCAAGTAAATCACCCATTTTTTTCAATCCTCCTAATGCCTTGAAGACATTTGGTTCCCCAAACTCTGCTTTTCTAGCATTTGCACTCGCATCAGTTATATTGTAGCCCTTGATAGTTACTCCGTTTTGCTTAAAGATTCTGTTAATTTGGACTAGATCGCCATGATCAGTGCCATCATTGGTGATGAACTGCGTAATGACAGTCATTGGTTTGGAGGTGTCAATTGTCTTTCCAACACCATAGTAGGTGGTATCTCCAACTCTGTACGGGTTATAGTCTGCACCGTCCTTGTCACACTGTCCGCTTGGCCTGTTTGCACCGTTTCCACAATCAACATCATCTTTACAAACGTTCACACCAGAATATTTGCACGCGTGGGGAGTCATAGCATGGCATACACTATTAGCTTCCCAAATATCCATTTCTGGAGAGCAGACCTGAATTGGTGTTTTACCAACATTTGGAATACCATTCACGTACTTGATGTCAGTTGGGCACTGCGCGTCGCCATAGCCAGTTCCAAATGCGGGTCCAGCAGCAGCAGGATTGGAATTGCTGAGTTGCATTTGAACAAAGTAAAGAGCTCCATTGATCCCGCAGCCGAGGGTAGAAGTGTCAACAGTGAAGGAGAATTCTCGATTTTTTAACAAAAACCCTTGATAAGAGTTGCTTGATGGATCTAACAAGTATAATCTGGAACCAATGTTACTACCTGTTACAAGACCGAGTTTAGCTTGGTTTCCTTGTACCGTTACGCCATAAGTTCCTGGCCATTGAGATTGGCTAACACCTTCCAAAACACAGTTCTGAGCGCAAGTTGCTGCATCTGGACAAAGCGTTTGACTCCAACCGTTATCATAGCAATTAGTGTATCCAGTCTTTGTATGAATCCACCTCCAATTTGCATCAATAGTCAAGGAAGTAGCAACCTTTTTTCCATTTATTGTTATAGGGAATGGTGGCAGATAGTTGGGAGTTACCGTTCCAGGACCAATTGGAATACCACTTGACATTGGGGGAGGTGGGGGATAAATTGTACTAGATGGAGCAGGACCAACGGGTACAGTTGAAGTAACTACGATGGTACTGGCAACCACGTTGGTTACAGTGCAAGTAGGATCAACGGGTTGAGTAGGGTTCTGAGTGGGTGATGGGGGTTGAACTGTAGGTGGTGGATTTGGGTTATTTCCAGCAATACATTGAGAATAATATTGGTTTTGAGCGGAACAATACGAGCCAGCAACACAGCAGATTGGCCCATTCCAGCCTTGTCCCCCACTATATTAAAGATGTGTTACCATTGGGCATAAAGAGCTGAGCAGTCAGCAGCGACAAGCTTGGTCAAAGCAGCGTAAAGAATCTTTGTATACATCTTGAAGATTAGTGTAATAGATTGCAATCAATTTATACACGCTTGATGTCAATGGTATTTTTTTCAGGTAGAGCCATCACGCGACTAAAAAGAAACTGGTGTGATCAGATTGAGGTTGATAGACCAATCTTTGATTATAGGGGTGCATGTATTCTTTGGTCTGATTGAAATCCCCGCTTGTTTTCATGCTCCAGATATTCATGGCTATAGTTTGAAATTTTGGGTCACTCAAAGTGTCTGGTGCAGTCAATCGTAGTAAAAGTAAAGGCGGACCATCCAGGTGTCTACCGCTGTAATGCTCAGTTGACCAAACAAGAAAGTCAAAGCATGTTTAAGTAATCAGTGAAATACACAACAATTGCCTAAATCTGCCATGGCAGAAGTTTGCCAGATCTTCAAGGTAATCAACACAAAACTTCAAATAATCTTTGTATATTAGACATTCAATAACCTACTCTTCTACGGTTTCCAAAGTTACCATTTCCATCTTTGTCTTCAAGTCAGCTGGTAGCAAAAGGGAGCTACGTGACTTTGTCAAGCTTTCAGTTCTCCATTTTTCATAGAATTCTTCTCTAGTGGCCAATCTCAAATCTTCTAAATGTGTGCCGAGCAGGGCAGTTTTCAATGCATCGAAATCGCAGTGCTTTGGGTTTTCAACTTCAATTGTTCCCCAAAGGTATTCTCTTCCTAGAACTTTCTTTCCATCAACAATGATTCCCATAGCCCTCTTTGATCCCGCTTCGCTATACAATTCTTCAGAGTTCACCATACAGAACGGAATCATTGATTGTAGATAAACTTCTTCTTCCAAATCTTCTTCTGGGAAGGAATAAATAGCGAGATTGCCCAAGTCGTTTCGAATGTAGCCTTTAATAAGCTGCAAATCTCTGACGGTAATCAAATCCTAACATTAGAAATATCGTACCGATTTAGCCAAGCAAGGGATTACATTAACCTTTTCAGTCAATTGTTCAAGTACAACCTTGTCCATGATAGTCAAACCTTTAGAAGCGAGAATCACATCCGGATTAAGTAAATACAAGCAAGCATGTACCTGAAAATCAGGTGACTTTGGGTTACGACGGACTTTGGATTCTTGTTCAAGTGTAGCTTGGAATTGTTGTTCGATATACCCAACCAACGAATCAGCATATTGGTTAGCAGCATATTCTAGCCCAGGAATGCTGGAAGGAGGAGCTCTATGAATGCCGTTGGGAATATCAAGTCCTGGAGTATCAATAAATCGCAACAAAATTTTGGTTGAGTTGTATGGGTCGCTGCACTCTATTCTGACCGGAGATGGTGTTGGGACAGTTACATCAAGCGGAAACATTTCAGCTGTTTCTTGATTTTCGTCTTCAGGAATTACTTTTTGCACACTTAGAGTTTCAAAGAGAGTGTATATAAAATCAGTCTTTCCTGTTCTAGAGTGTCCAGCGACCATGAGATTGAGGGGGACGCTATTGTTTTTTCTTCCCTTTAGAATTCTGCTCATTCAGATCGTTTGAAAAGGAAACACTGGTCTGGGCTTTTATATGGACGCCTCATGCTGTTGTGGCAAGGGATATCGTTTTGAAATGTAAGTGTTTCACCTTGAAACAGCTACGTGCGATTTCGGAAATCAGTATACCACGAACAGGTACTTGACGGATGGATTGGCACTCTCCTACCTCTCTATCTCAAAAAAATATTTTTGCGGTGCACTTTTGGCCGCTTGAGGCTGACACCCCGAGATTATGAAATTTCCATCAAATATTTTATATTTTATTCATGCAAAGGACTCATTGGTCTTTCTGGTCTTGCTGGGAAAAACTTGTTTGATTTTTTGGAATCAGTTCTGGTTGGGGACGTTGGTCTGGAAACGCTTATTTTCCTTTCTATCGCTGCTTCTTCTCTGTCTCCAACCATATATCCTGGCCCATATCCAAAGTTTCTTCCATTCAATCCCATCATCAGTGCGGTGGGTTTTACTTCCCTTGGATACTGCTCAATAGTAGTACCTACAGCGCTGCTGTTGTCATATTCATCTTGTTCATTCTGATTATCAAAAGTCTTTTCTTGATGGTCAAACGAGCTTTTAACAGAGTCGACATGCTCCAGTTTGCTAGGATCCCATCTCTCAGCAGCAGACTTTGGTGCATTGTAAGAAGTAAATTCAGAATATTGCTTGGCGGCTGCATTCGAGTACTGAGATTGGTTGATGGCACTTGGAAACCGCTTTTCAGTATCTGAAGTAGAATAAGTGACACCAGGCATTCTAGTAGAAGTCTTTTGGGCACTGATAATCTTTTTGGCAGAGTGGTAAGATAACGCCAGGAACGTCTTTAATTCCAAAGCATAAACAAAAGAAGGCATGACTATGATTAGTTAAATATTACAAAACGCAACATGACTAATGTAATTATCATCAAATTTGACCCAAATTGCCAACACAGTCATGAATAATTGAGAAATCATGATAACCGTCAAACTAATAACCTCTTCCTTGACCATTCGCACTTTATCTATGGCAGAGTCGCTGTGAGATGCGGAAAGCAAAAATGAAATGAATAGGTAGGAACCTAGTGCAGAGAAAATGGCTTCAAAGGCAGTTGCAATCGCCATTACCAACGCAATATCAGAATAATATGGATGATCAACAGGACTGGCATACATTCCCACTCCAGTTTGATAAGACACATAAATCCCTAAAAAATCTCCAAGTCCTTTCAGCATGATAACCAATATTCCCAACGCAATCATTCCATAATAAAGGGACTTTCTTTCAGAATAAAAAATCTTGACTCTCATCAACAGTAGCGCTGCAATTGAAATTGTAAGCAAAATGTTTGTAACGTAACCTGCACAAAACACATAGTCAAAGTATCCATTAGGCGTTAAATATGGCGATGTGAAAAAATCTACAATGTGAAACTGAAGGCCCATGAATAATGTTAATAGAAGGAATGATAGGAGGGATACTCTCCATACTGGAGTCTTTTTGTTTTCGACATTGACAATCATGATTGCTGCACTGAATAGCGAATGGAGACCAATTCCAATTATAATTGCTGATGGTGTGGTATATGCAACATAGTCTCTTCCGTTGAAACTCATCAAGGAAAAAAGCTTTGACGACCAGTTTAGTACTCGCAGATTGCATGTGGCTAATTTTGTACCACCTCGGGATCCTTGGCACCATAGATTTATATCAGAAAAGAGCCATTGAATGAATGGACGCAACACAAACAGGTAAAACTAAGAATAGCCCGAATACGGCTACGGTGTCGGCATTCATTTCAACTTCTTTTTTGAATACTTGCGACCCATGAAAAAGGTCTTGTGCACCTCACGGCCTAAACTAAACACAACATTTAATCATCATATATTTTCCTAATATCAGTGGACACTGCTTTGCCATTAGTCAGAGGGCACTTTGAGTTTTCTTCCACGTATGAATGAACACAAGTATAGCAGTACACTATAGAGTTTAACATTGCAGGATTGACAAATGGTTTTTTGCATATCCTACATTTCCCCGGTTCCATTTCTTCATTTGTGATTTTTGGCGGTGGAGGTATTGGCAGCACTTGTTTTTTTGGATTGCTGGTTTGCCACCATTCAAGAAATCTAAACATGAAAATACCAGATGGAAGTACAAATGAGAGGTAATTAAACAGTTTAAGAGATACGTATCGCAATATAAGGTACATTCTTTGTATACCTTGTGTAGTAGCCATACTCTGTTGAAACGCTTGTTTCCGCTGAGCATCTATTCGATCAATCTCTTGCTATGTTAATAATAGTTACGTAGTCATTCATATTAATTCTAGCTGTTCTTAATCCCGTGATAATCTGCCAAGGCGAGTGAATTTTAGATACTTGGTATACATACATTGTTTTTAATAGTAGCGACCAACTATTCGTTGCTAAATGAAAGTACGGATAAACCAGTACAAATAGTTTTTGCAATCTTGTTTTTGGCTGTCTTTGAAGCAACAATCGGTTATAGTACTCATCCAAATAAGTTTTATATACTGGTGCAAATATCAATTCAAATATGGATAGAATCAATAATCCGTTTCCTAATTTCCCATTCCGTTGTCTTTTTAAACCGTAAAAGTTTTCAGTGATTGATCCTCCGTATCGCTTCAGATAACTGAATTCAATGCAAGCCATCATGATGCAATACAGCAACTTTCTCTTGCGATGCAGCGGTAATAAAAAGTAATATTGCTGAGTGAGTTGGGTAAGAATGTATTCAAATGATGGCAAGAGTAAAGAATTCATCTTTTCATTCGCAATAATTTCAAATACTGATGGGTCGTCCTGTCCTACTGCTGATGTTCCGTCCAAGTGAGAGAGAAAGTCCATTTCAGATTAAAAAAGAAAAAGCTAATACTGGTATTTCAAAAAGTAAAAAAGGTTTATTTCTTGATATCTTTGATCTTGTCCAAATCTTTAAAAGAGTATTGCTGGGATCCACGTTCTTTAGGTTTAGGCTGGCTAAAATGCGGTTTCTAAATTACAAAGCATTTACCCATCCAATCATGTATATAATTTGAAAGGTAGCAGGGATACGACCTTGTTCACCATACACCGAACTGTAGATGGCACTTGCGGCCATAAACACGTCTCTACTGGTGTAGTTGATCAAGTTCAAGGCATTCGATTCTCCCATAGCTTGCAAGTCTGTTATTAGTTCAAACATTGATGGATAATTTATAGTAATTTCATCCACATCTACTGTAGTCAGCTCAAATCCACTTCTGGACAGCAACGAGCCGATATCTTGGTGTTGAACCATTGGCGAAATATGGGGAGAAATTCCTCCAAATCGTTCTGTTTCAGCCAACTGTAAACTAGTCCTAGCATTAACCAAACTAACCTTAATTCGTATAGAGTATCTCCTCCCAACATGGCGCCGATAAACACACCATCTGGCTTTAAAGAGTTATTGATTTGAACTAGAGTCCCAGGTAAATCTAATTAATTCGAATGTACCATTTACCCAGTGTAAAGCCATTGACGATATCACTGCATCAAAAGTATCATTTTCAAATGGCAGTTTCTCCAATTCACCAACAACTTTTTCAGTTTTGACTATCATTAATGCTGTTCATTATCAAATGCGATTCATTACATACCTGGATAATCGATTGAATCTCTATTCATCAACAGCTCGCATGAATCATACTGCACCAATTTCTCTTGCACCATATCCGTATCCAAATATTTAATCAAATGCCCAGCACCGCATCCGAAATCCAAGACAGTCTTAAAGTCCCTCTTGATATCCAGTATCCTATCCGCTACTCTATCCGCAACATTATCCTTTAAATAATCAACAGTTTTTGACAATGGACTCAATGCAGACCGATTCTTTTGTATCTGTTTGACTTTAGAGTTAAATATTTTCGGCACTTGAGAATAAAACCTTGTTGATTTCATTTTGAAAAAATTCATTTTTGATCTTGAAATGATGGCAGACAAGAAACCAACAGACCAGGAAATCGTGCAAAGAGTAAGATTGGATTAACGTAGTTTAATTCAATGAAACAAGAGTTGTCGGCTATAGCGCAGAAAATCGGAGAGCTTGAACAAGAAAAGGATGAACATACACTTGTGATTGATACTATTAAACCACTTGATGGTGATCGTACTTGTTACCGCCTTGTAGGTGGGATTCTGGTTAAAAAAACTGTAAAGGAAGTGTTGCCGTTCTTGGAACAGAATCACGATGGGATCGCTACTTTGATGAAAACGTTGGGGACTAATTACAAGAAAAAGGAAGATGAAATGAATGAATATCAGAAAAAGTATAATATTAAAATAAAGGCTTGATTTTTTATTCGGCTTTGCGATCTAGTTGAGTAGATAGCTTTTGGTAGCCTGTTGGACGCCAGCAGACATAGTAAAACAGACCAGAAACTACTCCGATCGCCAAGATGATGTTGAGCCAGCTAGATGAAATAAAGATAAAGAATTTCTTGATATTGTAAAACATCTTTCCAATGAATCCTTTAGTAGATTTAGGCTATCATTAATAATAAATACGCTAGTCAAATTGTTTCGGGCTTCTTCTAGTGCTAGATAGTAAGATTTCTTGTTGATTGTGTATAATTGTCCGGTTTGATGTACATCCCAATACAAATCATCATGCGGTTTAGTAACAACAAATCTAGGTAATTCATCAGCAGATATTCCATAAACTTGTTTAGTATATTGATCGAACTGGATGCCATCGATATAGGTAAATCTGACCTTGGTTTCTGATGGATTTTCTTCATGCCAACTGGTGGCTGTCTTTTTCAATTGTAAAATTGCTTCTTTGCCTTGAGCAGAGTTTGGATCTACTACTGTGATTACCAAATATTCAGATTGCATAATCAAATGCTCTTGCGAATCTGCATCCAGGACTGGCGCCATTGCAAATCTATTTAAAAGAACCCATTCAGATACCTTCTTGATATCACTCAAATCACCTTAAATTAGATATTTTCTACCACTGTATTCAACTTGACTGATTCCTCCATCTTTAACAATAACCAAAGAATTTCCTTTCACTTTAAGCTCCTTGAATCCCTTTTTATCTGGACAAATAAAGAATGGAATTTTAGTTTTCACTTGCTTGCTGACTCTGACAACATTTTCCAAATCTTTATCATCATCAAACACGTAGAATAGCGCTACTTCATTCGATTTGATCTTTTCAGGAATACCAGATGCTTGAATAGGAACAAAGGATGGTTCATTTACAAAAGAAAGTGCAAATTCTTCCAAAGTTGGGAGTTGTCTACTACCTCTAAACCTAGCCCTTGTATCTGGTTCATTAGAAAAGAAAATTGTTGGATAACCGTCCACACCATATTCTTTACAAATTTCTACATTAATAGCTTAATACTGCCATGCTGGGTGCAATCAACTTTGCCTACATTGACTCTATTTTTCAATCTTGGTGCAAGTTCTTCAAGCACAGGCATCAAGTTTTTACAATGCTACAATTAAGCTATACGTACTCCACACTAGATTAATAATAGTTACCCATGGTGCAAAAAATACCAGCAGCCAGGGCTTCTTGTTTGTCATTGATTTAAACAAATCATCAGTCAAGAACAGCAACTCTCCCTTTGGATTAACAGTGCTATCCGGTCTGGTTTGCTCATCAATATATTCTTGCAACTTGACAAATCCTGACTTTGATGCTTCAAAAGACTTTGCAATAGATTTTAAATGATCAATTTCACGATCTACTTCACCTTTAGATTCTCCATTCTCAATCTGTTCGATATATGGATCTTGTTAACAAATAATTACATCCATCAATCTTTTCACACAGTGTGGTGTCAACGGTACATTCTACTTTGGCGATATTGATATTATACTTGTTTTCCTTTACATAGTCCTGCAATTTTAACCATTCCGGAGTTAGTTTTTGACAATGCTGAGTGAAATAATAGTTACCCCACACCATTTAGCTCCATAGAATACCAACCAGTTCCCACTTGCTACTGATGATTTGAAATTTGATGTTGACAGTTTGAATAGTTGAGGATCAGCTTCCTCATAAGCTTTCTTTATTGCGTCGCTTGTTGTTGCAAGCGCAAATGAAATCAGTGTGAGAAGCCAAACTTGCATTTGCTTTTCGAGATTGGCGAAATTTTAAATTCATCCATTCAAAATTAAAAATCTAAAAGTTACTAATCCAACCTACAATCTACTAGAGCTACAATATTAATTATCTTTTTCTAATTTTTATGCAGCTTTAAATTTAATCAAATATTTTAATATTAACCATAATTATGGCTCCGATAAAATTAAAAAATGGATATAAAAAGAAGAGGGAATTTCTAGAGGTATCAATGAAATTCTTTGCACTCTTGTTGGCATTTGTAGCAGCTGTACCTAACCCTTCCCCAGTGGTTGATTGTGAACCAACACCAACTAAAACCCCTAGTTCTGCTCTTACCAACGGTGTCTCTGGCTTGGCTGTTGCTGTTGTTCTTGCGCTCATTTAGTTTGTTAATAAATTTGTGATTTCATCATACTTATTGTGTTCAGATTAACGGCTGACAATTGCAAGGTTCATTGAGCAAACAGTAAACAATGGTTGGGAGGTAAATATTTTATTTCAATGGTCAAGAATACGCAGGTTGCCAGAAACAACTTTGTCGTGCAAAATAGCACCTGATGGAATATCAATTCTACTTCCGAAATTAGCAACAATAATAACAGTTCCGCTTAGCACTACATCATGACCAAAGGTAACATCACCAGTAACTGTCAAGTGGTCAAGCTCCAAGATATGTGGTGGGCCTTGGAATCGAGTGAGGAAGTTGTTTACTTTTTTAAAGTGATCTCCAAGCTTGACTAGCGGTACGCTTCCAAACAAACGTTTAGGGTTCAATGCCAATTCACCATGGTTTAATTTGTACAGATCGGAAGTAATCAAGAATAAATCCGAAGTGGATTTAACTGGTAAGAAACGGCAACGTGGTACGTTGATACCGTGACTTCCTTTGAAATGCTTGATGGCAGCACCAACAGCTGTTTCTAACTGTACAACCTTTTCACCATTTTCATCAGTCTTGTGGTTGACAATGATTTCCATGGACAATTCTTGGTTTTCTACTACGCGCTTGATGGCTTTCAAGTTGATCCACAAGTTGTTGGTGTTGAAAATCTTGAATTTCTTGATGGATTTAAAGTCTTCCAACTACTATTAATAAATAGTACATGTTCATTTGGTACTTGGGCAATTTCCAATAGTCTGACAGAGTTTTCATACTCAATCAAGGTACCACCCTTAATATCAGCCTTTGTTTTGTCGGTAACTTCCATAATGAATTCAGCACCGCTCTTTACTAGATGGTTCAAAATGTTTTCATCAACGGTAGCACCCAAGTTATCAATATTTGATACAAACAAGTATTCTTTTCCTTGTTCAAGCAATGCATCGAGAGTTCCAGAGTTGGCCAATGATTCAAACAAGTCACCGTGACCTTGAATTAAATTGGATTACCTGGAGGATACCAATCACTAGGTCTGCCAATATGATCTTTTGCCATTGGCAATAGAGTATCTTTTTGGATTCTAGGGAATCTAGACTGGTTAAAAGTCATGATTTTCAACTCTTGTGCAGTGTACTTTTGGATCAATCTTTTTGTTTCAACATCGGTGTTGAAAGAGTTCATGAGAATAAGCGGAACGTCGACATCGTTTTCGCTGTTGAGATACTAGAATTAAAGATGAAAGACCTCAATTTGACGAACAGTCATATCCAAAAAAGTCATACCATCTCTAACTTCAATAGCAGATTTTGGTCCTACGCAACCCATAGTAGTTCCAAGACCACCATTCAACTTTAAAACAGCCAATTTGGATAGAGCATCCTTGCTTGTTACCTTTTCCAACTTGCTATAAGGAATAATAGTTTCGGATGAGGGAGATTTGACTTCTTTCCAGTTCCTACAATCAATCTAGACTTACAATTTTTGGTTTTTACTACGTTCGGCCATGTAGCGACAGAACAATTCGTGAAATCTACCCATTTCAGAGGCAAATGCTTTTTGGTACGATGGCTCATCAATATGCGAAACCATCTTGTTTAACTCAGCACGCATGGTCTATATTAAAAGTCAATTACAGCTGCAGTGGAAGCAGAGGTAGATTCTTGAAATCCCTGTTGTTAAATTAATATTACGAGGAGAGAGAATGATCTCATGTGGTCGAGATGTCCTTGGCGGATATCCATTGGGGTTTGGGAAGCTGCAGATTCTGGATCGTTGAACATTTGTGAAATGAAAATGAAATTATTGAACAGGTTTTATCACCTCAATGTGGCGTAGTAAGGTCGTACAAGCGATACGAGTCTTTTTAATCATGAGTAATACTTTAAACTTTCCAAATAGGAGCATATTTTCGGAAAGACTCTCTGCAGCATTGAATTATGCCTTTATTCTCATCCCTGAATGCAAGTCTGGGACTTTTTGCATTGCTCTTTGTGCACAATCCATTTTCCTTTTTAAGCTAAATTAAAAAGACCAAAAGCGCTTAAAACGATTGAATAGGTGGAGATTTAGGGTTGCATAAGATTTACTCAAATATTTTCATGTTTTGGTAAGGCGGTATGATGCCGTTGTGGAGAGCGATTGCAAATTTCTTATCAGCTTGCGCCTTGACAAGACGAGAATTTCGAAGATCAAAGAAAGAGTCCCGGATTAGGCAGTCGCTCCATTTTTACAAATTTTGATTTCTTTCAGGTGCCGATATATCTTTGTCTATGCTGATGATCTAGTTTAGAACATCTCTAGGCGGGCAACATTCATATCCAACACTAGATTTCTTGAGTAGAATACATTTTCCAATATCATTTGCAATAATGTTTATTAAAATGGTGAAATATTTTTAGGATTAATGCCAAGCGCTTCACAGACCTCTACATACTTTTTCAAATCCTATACTAAGCATTAATTACCTTTCTTTTAAGATATTTCAGAATACCGCGTTGTTTTGAAATCCAAGCTTCAAGTTTTCTCTTGGTGCTGGTATCTTTCTTGTGCTTTTCCATGTGCTTTCTCATAGCTTCAATTTTGACATTCATTACAGCAGCTACATTAAACTAGTGATACCTTGTACTTCACTTGATCCTGTATCATTTGGTTTCCTTTGGAATAGTTCAATCAATCGCAGTTTGTTGAATTTACGAACTGAATTTGAATCGGCATTTTCAATCGATAAAATACGACGCAACATCTCAGATCTTTCTTGAGTATGACCTGTTAGCGAAGCAGAATACAATGCTTTTGGCGCTTCCTTTAACAAGAAATTTGCTTCAGATGGTGCTAATCCATAGTTATAAAAAGGCCCTTTGACGGTCTTTAATTCAATTTCAGTGTCGTCAATCTTTGTTATGACAGGTTCTGGAACTGCATCTTTTGGCAAATCCATAATAGTAGCAAATGTGGTTTCTTCTTTTTTGCTGTCCAATATCTGTACTGCCTCTCTAATGGATTTCTTGGTAGCAACTACTTGTTCAGTTTGGGATTCTTTAACTTTTTTCAATTCCTGAATAGATTCTTTTAGTTTCCCTGGAATAATTGAATGCGGTTTGTAGAGTCCTTCTTCCACTAGCAAACCTTTGATTTGTGGGATAGGTGGAATTGGCTTTGGCGGTTGTGATTGCCTTGACGGGGCGTATTTCTCTGTGATTGGTGATTGTCTCTTGTCCCTTCCAATAATTCTATATTTATCACCCAATTTTTCTTTCAGCTGAGCAATCTTTCTCTGATTTTTCCTGTATGCTGAACGGGAAATCCTCGTAGGAAGAGCAGGAAACCTAGCAAATAGTGCGGTGCTGGTATGCAATTCAATCGTTAGAAATTTAATTACTTGAAAACTGCAACTTGAACATGATTTTCTGATGTGAGAAAAAAAAAGATTTTTTGAATAGCAGAGAGCAAAACTGCATGAATAGAAATGAGATCCATGACAACGCTATTTATATAAAACAAGCTATTGGTTGACTTTTTACTTTTTTCTTTCCAAATTATTCTCATGAAAAACGAGATATTCACCAAGGAAAAAACCGAATTGCTGGATATCCTTTCAAACTCAGATACGATTATAAAAAAGACTGATAAAAAGAACTTTGATCACTATAGCAAATGGTTCAATTCGTTCCCTGATCAATTGAAGGCAAAGGAAGAAATGTTCCTGACCAAAGATGAATTGATCTCAATTGTACATTGGAAGCTAATGAACGGAACATTTCGACCAGGGTTTATAAAGAGAGTAGAGCAGAATACAGACAAAGAAATTATGGAGGCTTCCAAGGGCGCTTTTGAGATTATCGAACAAGCGCTTTCCGATAAAAGGAAAACGCTGTTTCAAGAAGACGGAGTAGATTTCGATACTGTAAAGTCAGCCATTAATCAACTAGCAAAGTTGCATGGTATAGGTGTAGCCACAGCAACAGGTACTCTTGGTTTAATTCCAGCCATCCTCTCTTGCGTGTATAATTTCATTCCATTCATGTCTGATCAGGCTTTATATGCTTCGGTAGCAAAGCAAAAGTACCAGTACACCATGGCTGAATACCAACTGTTGTACAATACCATTATTAGTGAAGCAAAGTCAATTGGGATCTCTCCCAGGGAATTAGAGCGAGCGATTTGGTGTAATGATGTAGGTAATAAGCAGAAAGAAAAGATTGAAAAGAAATACAAGAGGAAACCAGACGTGCTTGAATCCAAAAATAAAAAAAAGATTTGAAAATGTCGAATGCCTACTACTCTACCACACAAACAGAGTCGCAGTACCAATCAACTAAAGGAATTCCATTCGCTTTGTACTGCTCATTCTTTATTCTGTCTTCGCCACTGATTTCGCTCTTTGGATCAAAAAGAACAAACAGGATCAAGTACCTCATCAATGCATTCATATTTGGCTACCTGTCATTCGGATTCATTGTATATTTGGAAGGATCAGCTTTGAAATACCAGGATTATCAAGTACCTGTTAATACTGCTGCAATGATACTTGGATTGGTTTCAGCATTTTATATTGAGGAAGTATTCATCCTTTCCACTTCTATAGGCAAGTATATCTCACATAGGCTTTCTTACGGTTTGTTACTTTCTACAGTGGAACTTTTGCGCTTCATTGCCAGACTCCCTAAGACTATCCATCTTGATTATACTCTCTGGACTATCATATTTGCTGAAATATATCCCGCAAGAGTACTTGAAGATTGCATGTACAAGTCTATTTGGTTCATTTACATTCTTTACTTCAATTGACATGTTTGTCCAGAGCGGATTTAACCGGTTAGATTACATCTTTAGCTCTCACTTGCCATTGGTCTATGTAACTGCCAGGTAAATCTAGGCTAATTAGACATGTTGTAAATGCTGGATTTCTGGTGTTCTTTGTCGTATCTATGGGTATTCAGTACAAGCATTTGATGAATAAGAATCCGATTGAAGAACTGTTTGATAAAGTAAATAAAAAGTTTGATTAAACCTGGCATTTGGATTTTGCACGTGACTTGATTCTGTGACGTTCGAGTCACATCTATGTTCCAAAATTTCTTTCTGATAAAATGGGATGCGATGGAGGCTCAATACCAAAGAGAGAAGAGTTAGTAAAGACCAAGCAAGAGGCAGAGAAGCCTAATCAGACATCGCAAATGCGAGCAGCTTGGGAGCTCTGTGCGCTTTCAAAACAGCCATTGCGGCAACCAATAGTTGGTTGTTTACTTGGAAAACTGTACAACAAAATCACTATTCTAGAGATACTTACTAATAAGGGAGACTACGGAGATGCTGATGTTATCTGTCCTCACATTACGAAACCCAAGGATTTTAAACAATTAAATTTGACCTTGAATCCAGATAAAGGAAGACAGGCTTCATCACTAGTGACAAACATCTCAGATACGGCAGATCATGCTCAATTTATTTGTCCAATAACTAAAAAGGAAATGAACGGAAGATCCAGATTCGTCTTTTTATGGAGCTGTGGTTGTGTAGTATCTGAATCAGCATTAAAAACCATTAACTCAACTGCTTGTCTGGTCTGCAATCAGCCATTCAAACCTGAAGATGTTATTTTAATCAACCCTACTAGCGAAGCGGATATCAAAACCGCACAGGATCGCTTGGCATCTCGCCCTACTAAAAAGAGAAAGAGAAAGTCTCCTGAATTGCTCGCAGGCTCTGGGTCTGATGAAGAAAAGAAGAAGCAAAAATCAGAAGTAAAGATCAACATGAATCTACCGGATCTAAAGGAAGCACATGAAGCTGCAAAGAAAGTCAATCGTAATGTAAAATTGTTTAGTAATGGAAAAGAGGAAGACAAGGGCGGAAACTACTTGACCAAGGGAACCTTTAATCGCTATGCTGCCTGCTAACTAAAAATAAAAATATTTTGTCTGCTGTAATTTTTTTCCTTCTTTCCCAGAAACACGAAATGGAAGACCAGCCGATAATTACTCACGATCATGGAAATGGAGTAATTGTAAAAAAGTCTTCATTCCTGACTGAAATTTCAAAGTTCAAGACAGTATCTGGAACCCGCAACAAAAAATATGACGAATCAAACCAGGAAAATCCTCGTCCATACCAAACTGAATTATTCCACAAAGCAAAAGAATCAAATATATTGGCAATATTAGATACCGGATCCGGGAAAACTATGATTGCTTTATTATTATTAAGACATATGGCATCATTGGAGCCAGAAACTGGAGTGAAAAAGTGTTCGATATTTCTTGTACCAACTATACCCCTTGTTAGTCAGCAAGCAGATTATATTGAGCAAAATTCTCCACTTAAAGTTAAAATGTTTCATGGAGGAACCACGTCCTCTTGCTGGGATAAACAGTTTTGGGCAAATGAAATTCAGGAATACAATGTTCTCGTTCTAACACCCGCGATTTTTCTCTACACATTAGATAAAGCATATATTCGATTATCTCAAGTACGAAAGATCTCAATTAGGTTAATCTGCTGGTTTTTGACGAGTGTCATCATGCTAGAGCGTCTCATCCTTACAACTTGATCATGAAATTACATTATAGGACTACTGTAAAGGAAGCTCGGCCAAAAATATTTGGAATGGTAATCAATGTATAATCTAGACTGCCTCCCCATGCGTTGCAAAAGAAAGCACTATTGAAGCAATCCGTCAACTAGAAGCTAATCTAAATGCAAACGCTCTTTCAGCAGACAGCTTTTCTTCATTATCAAATTATGTTACCAGACCAACAGAAAGGATAGTTTATTTTGGAGAAGGCGATTTCTTTGAACCTCCGCAACTTTACCTCAAATTAAACGAAAAATATCACGATTTATTGGTATTGCTGCAAAGAGAAATAGCTGATTGCATAGCTTTCAGTGATACCTTGGGTCCATGGGCTGCAGATCGTGCGCTAGAGTTTGCAATTGCTGATTTGACTTATAACCTACAACGACAAATCAGTATTAAAAAGAAGCAAGAACAAGCAAAGGAAGAAGAGATTCAAAAAAATACTCAAGAAATGGTCATCGATGACTCTAATCAGGAAACTGTTAAAAATGATGATAGTGATGGTGAAAAACCCAACCTGGAAGATGGTGAAATTATTGATGATCAACCTGACGCTGATTTGCATTTCCAAGAATACAGACCAGAGTTATCGTTGATTGAAAACTTATCAATTGAATACTTGGAAATATATCACAATTACTGTATCGAACTAGCACAAGATGAAAAATGGGGTGCGAATGCAGATCCGCCTAGAGAAGATCAGCTTGGAGGAAAAGTTTTGAAACTATTTGAATTGTTGATGGAGTACAAAGACGAGCCAGAGTGTTTTTGCGGAATTGTGTTTTGTCAGCAACGAGTAATGGCCCGAGTTCTCCAACTTATTATTGAGAAATACCCAAAGCTGGATTTTATTCGGTCGTCGTACTTACTCGGACATGGCGGAGCAAAAACAAATTTGTATAAACGATCCTCTTCAATGTCTGTGATGGTCCAAAAAGAAATTGTAAATAAGTTTAGAAATGGGCTGCTGAATTTGCTGATTTCAACCAATGTAATCTTGATTTCAACTGTAGGTAGCCGAAGAAGGGTTAGATATTAAACCTTGCAACTGTGTGATAAGGTAGTCCAAGTTAACCATAGATTTGACATGATGGACATGAATTTAATCAATTATATCCAATCTAGAGGACGAGCAAGACGAAAAACCTCGCAGTTTATCATTATGGCAAATGAAGGAGACGATACGGCAGAATCTATGCTTCAATGTATACTCGAACTAAACTAGATTTAAAACTAACTGAAGAAGGGATGAGAAGTGTTTTAAAATCTGATATTCTTCCCGACGATCCTGCCAGCAAGTTTGACGAGACACAGGACGAAACTATTTTCAAAATTGCCAGCACAGGGGCATCGATAACAATGTACAATTCGTTGGCATTGTTGTATCAATACTGCACTGTGCTTCCGCGGGACAAGTACTATAATCCGCAGCCTGGTATTTGTCATTTAACTCAGATTTTCTATTTGCTGAAGGGGCTAATGGTGTTATTTGTGAAATTAGAATGCCAATCAACATAAGGAAAGACTGCTCAAAACTTAGAGGTGCAATATGTAGTAGCAGAAAGGACGCTAAACGAGATGCATGCTTTAGAATGATAAAGCTGTTGCATTCGGTTGGAGAAATAGATGATTACTTGCAACCTCTAAGAGTAGCAGAAATTGACGAAACTACGGGATTAATCAAACACAACACAGAAAAGAGGAGAATTGGACCAAAAAGGAAAATCAGAAGTTTTGAAGCTGGAATTGCTTCTTTTTTTCGAGGAGTCTGGTCATCCGAGCAAATATTTTATTTGAATATTGTTCACATGTCGGTCAAAGATCCAACTAAAGTCCGATTTCTCTCTGTTGGATTTCTATCGTTTTGTCCATTGCCCGCGGAAACTTTGGAATTCCCAATGAAGGTTAATTCCTATGATACAGATTTCAAAGTTTACACACTCGAAGAGCCGGTAACTCTTTCGCAATCACAAATTACGGAATTACAAAAGTACCACTATCAATTTTTCAAAAGTGTATTAAGGTCTGAATTTGAAGAAACTGAAGACTGGGGAACACTATGTGTACCACTTATTGAAGAGCAACTCTGTGGCGACACTGTAAATTTTGACCCAAGAAATTTAATCGACTGGGAAGCAATAGAATATTTCAAATGCATTGCATCTGAAGAAGAATATATATCAGTCTGTAAGGATACAAAGTTCGAAGATATAGAGCACATAGTTGTCTATGACAAATATCGGTATAAAAGACACTATCTGCTAACTGAAATAATGAAAGAGCTGAATCCAAATTCAATCGTGAAATTCGATCAAACGGGAAGGGAAGGAACAACTTTAAACGCCTACAAAAGCAATTTTGACTGCCAAGAAGAGATTGACCCAAATCAAGTTTTGCTATTAGCAAAACCGCTTGGCTATCCATATCAGTCAAAAAAACGATCTCCGCGATTTTATGGAGTTTATTTGATCCCGCAGTTCGGCCAGATTAGTCCAATCCAAAGTGGACATGTTAAAGAAGCGCTCTACTATCCCTTATTCCTTAGGTATCTAAATCATAGATTGATGATGTATGATTTGATGCACGGCAGTCCAAATTCACCATCAACTTTGATCTTAAATACCTCAATTGATTTGCTACAAAAAGCGTTTACCTGCCCTTCTGCTAACTTGTCCTACAACTATGAACGGCTAGAGTTCTTGGGTGATGCTTTCCTCAAAGTGCACCTAACTCTTCACTTATTTGTGCTCAACCCAAATAGACATGAAGGTTATCTCTCCCAAGCTCGTGTCCAACTTGAAAACAACAACAATCTAAGGGCCACTGCTAATTCTTACAAGTTGGAAACATTCATCATGTCGTTTCCATTTTCAAGGCAACATTGGATACCACCCAGACTTCAAGGAAACATGAACCAATTGCTTAGTGATAAAACCGTAGCAGATGTTTTCGAAGCCACAATCGGAGCATGCTATATTCACTCTGGTGTACCTTCTGCTGCCGCCTGTATTAAATCATTTCTAGGAGATGGATTTTATGGTAACTGGTCCGGATACGCCCTCAAATGGAGCACATATTCTATGAATTCGCCCAATTTAGATCCTGCCATGATAAAGTCCTGTCAAATGGTAGAAACTAAAATCGGATACAAATTCAAGAATATTTCTTTACTTGCACAAGCTTTAACTCACTCTAGCGCAATTGTTGGTCAAGCTAGTTACGAAAGGCTAGAGTTCCTCGGCGATTCAATTCTTGGATTTGTAGTAACAGATTTTCTGTTGCGGTTGGAGCAAAAAATGCAACCTGGTGCTTTATCTGACCTTCGAACGGAACTAGTAAATAATCAATTTTTGGGAGTGATTGCATGCAACTTGGAACTTCCAAAATATATGAATTATCTGAATGTAGAACTAGCCTCCGCTATATCTAATTGGTGCAAGCTTTTCGAGGGTGAGCTTAAACGCCATCAAGCTAACCAACCAACCAATCAACTATCTGACTCTGTTCTCTTTTGGAATAGATTGCCTTCAGCACCAAAAACTTTAGGAGATTTGTATGAAAGTTTGTTGGGGGCAATTTTTGTGGATTGCTCCTTCAAGTATAAAGTTGTACAGGAGGTGGTACAGCGAACATTATTTTATAATTGGTGGAACCGTTTTAACCAACTGCTCGCAAACAAAGATGGTCTACAAAGTAAACATCCGCTGCGCCAATTACAAGAATTAATAGCAGAAATCAAGTGCACCAAATTGTATATGGAGTAAGGTTTTTCTAATGTCTTAGACTTTCTAACTTATCGGATGGGACTTGTGAATGTGAATTTAAATTGCATAATATCCAAATAGCGACTGCGATTGCTGACAGTAAAAGAGATGCGAAAAAGAGTGCTGCTTATTTGGCTGTAAATTATTTGAAAGAAAACATGGATGAAAATAGCAAACTTGCAGTGTGCGATTGCAAAATTGATCCCGAGGAGGAGAAATTAGAAAGAGAACTAAATGATCAATTTATAATGATTGAATTGTGGGATGATGAAGATGTGCGAGAAATGGCTGAACTCGACCCTGAAGAGTTGTTGCATTTTAACGGTGCGTCTTTGGATTATTCTTTGCTATAGTTGCTACTAAACATAATACATAATTGCTATTTATTTTATTAACTTCAAATTACAATATTGTACACTTCTTTTTCTCCTTTTTCTTTGTATCGGATTGACTGGTAAACGCATTGGTTATTTCTGGGAATATTTTACCAGTGATAACCGCACCTTCTGGTGGTTCAGTAGTAGCTGTCTGCTGTTGAGGCATAGTTGAAAGAATTAGTGAACCTCTATCATTAATGCCATTTTCTTTGATGGATGTTTCAATAGATTCAACAACTTCTGTACACTTTCCAATTAATTTATAAGTAGAAAAGAGCCCTGAGATGAGTGAAAATGATACCTTGTCCCTTAAGTACAATTGTTGGACCTGCTTCGTATGAGCAAATTTGCTTTGTTTGATGGTAGAATATGTCTGACACAAGAATAGTGTCCGCTGAAAGTTCCAACTTGTGAGCGGCATTTACCATTCCCTGGAATTGATCTTTCAATGCTGAAACATCCTGGGCTAAATCAACAGGAGTGAAATCGCAATGAATTCCAATTTGAGCCTGTTGTAAGTTGAATTTACCTTTATATTCCGTCTCTTATTTTGGTTGTAGACATCGAGGGAAAAGAATAATTCATGAGCAAAGGTGGCCACATCGTTTGGTTTGCCTGTGTCAGGACCATAATTAGAAAGAAGATCTACAGTTAGATAAACGCATACAATACTAAGTTTAATATTTTAGTTACTTTGTTCGATATCCTTTTTGGCTTTTTCAGTGTATATTTCTCTGCGAGCACATCTAATATTTGAGAAAAATCATTCAAAACATCAAAACAATCAATTGGTAGGATATCTGTGGCAGGTTTTCTGTTGCTCATTTGAGGAGGTTCAATGCTGCTCTTTGGGGATGCCCCCATAATTGAATCCACCTCTAGTTGTTTCGCCAACAACTGAGCGTGTGCCTGGCCTTTTGGAGCAATGTTTGATGAAGAACTAGTAAACTGCTCTCCAAGCTGCTGATCTTTCTCTTTTTTCTGATTCAGAGTATTGCCCACCAGCTCAAAGCCTTTGATTACGGTGAAAACTGGTTCAATTACCAACAAAACTGGAGCCAGGCCTTGATGGCTCCCAAATGGCAATGAATACTTTTTCAATGCTGCGCCCATAAGTTTATGAACAGCGCTTGCTTGCATTAAGGAATCCCGAATTTCCAAAGACTCTAAAATGTTGGAGAATATTGGCATCGCTTTTTCGATAAACTTTAAATCCTATAAATTATTCTTTGATTACTTCTTGATTCACAGTCCTAAACTGCCCTTCGAAAAATACTGCAAGTATTCCAGTTGGTCCTCCCTGCGTCCATACAACATCACTTGCTACCCTATTAATCTTTTTGGTTAGATAGTGGTCAACATCCTTGGTTACGGCCCCAACCTTGAGCTCCAATACCAATGGTTGGGTTATAGGATCCTTCTTCAAAGTTAGTACCGCCAGTTCATGAAACATCTGCTCTCCAATAGGAAGATTCGTTGAATTTACCGTTCCTGAATTGCAATAGGCTTGCAAAATACAATCAAACCCTTTGGAGTCTGGTGTAAGCTTCAACAAGAGTACTGAAGACGCTTTTAACGCATTTTTGATGGTGGCCAGGCACTGAATTAAAGTAAAGTACCTTTTCAATGTATCTAACTTCCATTTCCCTTTCACTCTTAATATTCATGTTCTTTATCTCAGCCAACTTGTTGAGTGCATCTAGCTTTTGCTCTTTTGATTGAAGCAAGTTTTGCTGTGCAATCGTGTCTAATTCACAAGATGCCCACTCGGCCATTTCATGCAAGATATTCATATCAATCACACTAATATGTGTACTTGGAGGGCCCTGGATGCTTAAAGCACCAATTCTGTATTTACCACTGAGGTTAAAATAATTTACTTGATAACAATAGGTACTCCAGCATAAAATTCCAACCCGGGTTTGATTCTCATATGAGTGCACCTTGGATCAGATTTCGCATCCAAAATCGTAATTCCTCTTCCAGATTCATCCTGTACCACCCAGGAACAAAATGATTCGTATCTCGCCTCTTCTTTAATGGGATTAGGAACGGAGGTGGTGTAAGAAGCCGATTTCCATATCACCTTGTCAGTGTCTACCAAGCTAAGAACACAGCAGGTCCTTCCTAGTAACTTTGCAGTCATCTGTGTGATTTTGTTCAATCTAGGGTCTACTATTAATTCAAAATACTGTCAGAAGCGTCAAATATTCCAAGGGCGTGCATTGCAGACAAGCGCAATTGCTCTGACTCGCTAGTTGTGATTCCGCTGCCCTCTGAAGTGTGAGTTGGTGATAATGTACTCATTACTAGGGCTGGAATTTGGGAATATGTCTGAACAACTTGAGGAGGGATTGGAGGAACACCTTGGGCAATCTGTTGAGTCACTGGAGGACCGCTACCCTGTTGCTGAGTAGGTAAAATTGGATTTGCTTGTTGAACTGTTATTTGCTGGAGTTGGGGAACCTGAATTGGCACTGGCTGTGCAGAGACATTGTATATCACAGAATTTGAGGGATTCTGCAATGTTTGAATTTGCGATCCAGATACTTGCTGATTATTTTGTTGGGATGGTTGGGAAAGTCCTTGCGAACCGGGTTGTACATTAACTGAAGTCAAAGTATTTGTGGTTGGAGGATTCACAATCGGAACAGAAGAACTACTGACTTGACTGTAATTAGAGGCTTGTCCTTTAAGTTCGGATTGGTTTGACAAAAATGCCTGAGGTACTACTGGAGATGTTATTGATTGTTGGGTTTGATTTCCATGTGGTGGATTATTTGATACTGATGTTGGAGAAGTTGGCTGATTTATCTGAGATTGAGGAGAATATTGATACATTTCACTTTGGACGGGAAGTTGAGTGCCTGGACTCATTTTTTGGCTCATTTTATCAACGCTATCCTCTCTGTCTTTCAAACTTACTTTTTCATTGTATTTCATTGATTTTTCGTCGAAATTGGATAATTTTGATTCATCGCTGTCAGATTGCTTTTTGCCCTTGCTTGATTTTGCTGGTTTTTGCTGCATAGGTGCCAACGGTGGTAGTGCTGCATCAACGTCATTTAATTGTTTTGACTCATAGTCTATTGGGTTGTAATATGCATATCCATATGGAGTATTCATAAGTGGCTGTCCACTAATCATTTGCTGGTTCCCCATCATCTGCTGGTTCCCCATCATCTGCTGCATGGGCATCCATTGTCTGGTAGGCTGAATCATGAAATCCTGAAGATATTGCGGCTGCGCGTTTATATAATTTGTATTTTGATACATAAAGTCTTGTGGAGCTCGATAGCTATAAAGAACCTGCTGATTACCACTGCTAGGTTTAGTTCGTTTAGATTCCTAGATATTAGAGATTTTAACTTGTACGTAATCTTTGGACGATGATGGTTGCTGGTCGTTATATTCTTCATCACTCTCCTCACGTTTTGGTCTAGCTCGAGATTTATGAGGAGTTACTGAATATGGAGCAACTCTATATTTTACTTTTTCAGACTCGTGTAGAGAATGCTCACTTTGCTTCAGTAAATCCTCCATGTCTTGGTTTAAATGATATTCTCCTAATCTATCTGCTTCACTCTTGCCTCTATTTCTTGTTCTCTTCTTTTCTACTTTCTCGATGTGATTGTCATCCTTGCTTTCTCGAATATTCACGCGATGTTTGGGAGCATATGAGTGTCCTTCAGCTTTGTAATTTGCCGGCCCTCTCAGTCCTTTTTTTGAAGGTGAAACTTCCGTAGCTTGGCTTATACTTTCGTTTGTTTCTTTCTTGCCATCACTGTTTGGCTTGTCGCTTGTTCCTTCATTCAAAGACCTTATTGTATCTATAGGGTTTACTTTTGCGCCTAACCCATCATTATTCCTTCCGCCTAACTTTGGAGTTGATAATTCTTCTTTTGACATGTATGTGTAGTTCCTTTGTTCAGATCGTTTAGATGGCTGCTCATCTGCTTTCAATGAATTTAAATTTCCTATATTGAAATCCTTGCCCGAATTATTTTCTATTGGATTTGATACCTGCATCGCAGCTTGCAAAGGGTCCAACAAGTTGGCAGTCCTTGGTATATTTACTTCACTATCGCGATTCTGAGCTTCAATTGAAGGATCTTCCTGTATTACACTCGAATCCCTCTGAGCAACACTGTCCATGCTACCAAAGGTCATTATCGTTTTGAATTTAACTTTTTGAAATGACGTCTTTGAGAGTGTAAACAATGCCCAAAGATATCAAGACAAAAAATTTAAATTAATATCATTATATTAGTCTATTCTATATTGTTATGCTATGCCCATCGGTCATCGGGAAGAGCTTCCATTGCGCCATTGGAATTCATTTGCGAGTATAATTGCCTAAACTTTCCCTTTGGATTGGTGGAAAGAAAATCTTTTGCGTGTCGTTTAATTTTTGAATTATTTGTGTAAGGATTTACTCTCGGTTGCTGTGATTGTACTGGAGTTGGCTGTGGAGGTTTACGAGGCTTTTTCGTAACCTCTGCTTTTGAAACAGGATTCACACTATTACTTATGGGAACTAGCGTGTTTTGAGATGGCGCTTTTGAGCTTTTTGGTTTGATTTTGTCTTTAAGATTTACAGTGTTGATTGGAACATTTTCCTGGTAGTAAAAATCAAAATCGTTTTCATAATTACTATAGTTACTATAGCCATATTCTGGATATTGCATATAGTAAGGATATGAGTATTCTATTGGCTGATAGTAAGGAACTGGAACAATTGGTGCCATTTGAGGAGATATCCATTGCTCACTCCACATTTGCGGTTGATTGTAGTTTGCGGGCTCTGTAATCTGGGTAGACTTTGATGTATATACAGTTTTCTTTGCCTTTTCTTCCGGGTTTTTAGTTTCAGGAGCAAACCTAATTGTCTGCCCGCTTTTCGGTCTCGGTGCGGAATCCTACATTAATTTTAAGGTACTCTATCTAAATTTTGCTTTAGTTTTTCAAACTTTTTGAATAGGCTTGGGTCTATGTGGAAAGTTTTTGATTGACTGAACGCGGCCCCATAACCGGATATATTAGAAGATGATACTGAAAATGCACTTGTCGGACGCGACACAGTTTCTTTTGGTATAGAATCCTTCTTTTTTAGGATTGACTTTAATCCCCTAGATACATTACTAGGTGCAGTTTTAGCTCGTTCAGGAGGAATAATCTCTTCTGGAATTCTATTTTAGAGATTTATTACGAAGGTAGCTCAGGGGTTGTACTGTGGAAAGAACTTTGTCTCACAGGTCCTGAGACTGTTTCCAAACTTGTTCCCAATGTTTGATATTTTTTAATATCCTGAATATCTTTCTCGATTTTTTTTATATGAGCGATTACTATATTCTCTAGTTGATTAAAGTTTTCTTTTGTCTCTTTAGGTTCTTCCACTTGCAAGCCAGCTATTTTTCTACTTTTGGCTGTTTTTGCTCGCGATAGTCTCGATGGCTTTTCAAAACTGTCTTCCCTTATAGTCTGTTCTTGAATCAGCTGCTTGATATCCTCTTGTATCATTACTGGTGCAGCATTTAAAGGTTCAGATTGCATATAGTGAACTGCTACTTCCCTTGAGGGTGGAATGTCAGCGATTGTCACTGGTAGATCGCTTGCCGATGATGACTTTCGTCTCGCTAATTGTATAGTAGAGGAATTGTATTCAATTTCTACAGGTTTTTCATCTGCAACCACATTCTCCTCCGCTGCTAAATTTGCAGGATTTTCTAAGGGTGGGTGTTCCTGCATTAGCTGCGCAACTTTTAATTCTTGTTTAGAAATAGTTTCTTCTGCCTGCGTGGATTGTTTTGTCACTGTAGTATCATCTTCCGGAAGTGGAGAAATAAGCTCCAAACGTGTAAAAAAATGAGGTTCTACATCATCTTTCTCTTCTGAAACACTGGGTTCGCTTTCCTCTGTCGTCGGCCTCGTACTAGTTGTTATTTCTACATTGTTCATTGTTTTTTCAGCAAGTGTTTGACAGCCTACTTGTCAATGACGCAACATACCTGCATCTAGAGTGTCTACTGCAGCCTCCTGATATTAAAAAGTATTACTACTTGGACATCCTTTACTGTTATAGGCTCTGTTTGCACATATTTTGAATGCTTAATTTTTTTTGATTTTGACGGGCAAGCCGTTTCTGTGTTTGCATCAGCTACCTTTGAAGATGATTGTTTCGGATACTCTCTGATTGTTTTTACTGCCATTTCGTTCTGCCTTTCGATATTTTCTTTCATTAGATCGTTGATGGATTTTGACACTTCCTCTAATAGAACTGAATTTGTTTGGATTGCAATTGATTTGTCTTTTCTTAAACCAAGAGGATGCGAATGTGGTATTGCGGGATCTTTCTTTAATATTTTATGTTTTAAATGAGAGTTGAAAACAAGGTGGTCTCGATAGATAGATCCATACATATTTTTGTTTAGTAATTTATCTGTATGTAGTCTTGACTGTGATCTGCCTCTGTTAAATGCTTCCCAATTTTCGCGATCCAAAAGCTGGACATCTAGGGATTTCCTAATTGATCGGATCTGCTGCAGTTCACTCTGCAATTCTAATAGTAGCCTCTTTCTGAGGTTTTCATATTGATCCATTTCAAAAGATATCAAATTTCATAAACAAATAAAAATTTGTGCTTTATTTACTGGCTTATTTACATGTGTGTCTATACAGCGGGCATTTAACAATTCGTTTTTACCCAGTTATGCGATAAGATTTCTGATAATGTGGCCCTCTTTCTTGGGTCTTTTTCCAACATTCGATTTAGCAATGCCAGACATGGCTCTGACAGTTGCTTGTTTGGCCTTGAGTATGGCTTTAACAGTGCTTGTTCGGCAGAAGAGAACGGAACAGCTCCAGTTAAGATGATATAAAGGCAGCATCCTAATGCCCAGACTTCAGCCTCTGGCCCAACATATTCTCTTTGCATAAGGATTTCAGGAGATGCGTATTGCTTTGTTCCCAAAAAGGTATTAAACTTTTTTCTTCCAGATCTGTCAAAAAACTGAGCAGATCCAAAATCGATCAGTTTAACACGAAACTGGTCGTCGATCAGAATATTTTCATCTTTGATGTCTCGATGGACTAGACCAGCTTCGTGTAGGTGTACCACAGCCTTCAGTATCTGTTTAAAGATGTATCTTGCTGCCGGTTCCGTAAAACTTTCATATTTTTCGATACATTCGAAAAGATCCATCGCCACCCTTCTGTTGTGCCCAAATTCTGCGATACCTATATCTGGTAGATCGTCAGACCATGAGGTTCCATGTATTTCTGTTATGCAATAACACAAAAGCGTATCGTCAAAGTAATCGATAAATCGAATAATGTTTTCATGTTTCACCTATGGTCAATCAAGGATTACATTTTTGATAACAGCAACTTCAATCGGACATCTTCCTAGATCACGATCATTTATCCAGCTGGTGGCAGGTACTTTGCTTTTGAATATGAATTTGCAAGCAACCAGTAGCCCATCAGCCTTTCGCATCGCAGAGAACACAAACCCAAAACCACCATAGCCAAGTTCTTCACCGAGGGAATAGTTATCAGTGAATCTTCGAGGCAGTGTATATTGCGATAAATATCTGGATGGATTAAATACCAGGCCCGTTGTATTGGTCGGGCTGACAGGACTCGGATATGCCTGTTCAACTCTGATATTAGTAGTCCTAATTGGAATCGGTCTGGACATTGCTTGATCTGGCGGTTCGGTGCAGCGTTTAGATTTTATATAATTGAAGTGCGCATGGATATTTCTTCGCGTATATGTCACGCTAAAATCACACGTACATCCCATTGTTGATAGGGTTCCAAATGTAGGAAAAATTGGAAAAAATGAAAAAAAATTCCTACAGCATATTTATACAGAGGAGTATAATGTAAGGCAATACAGGAGCGTATACGACCGTGTTTTGTTGATTTTGGGAAAATTTTTACATGAAATTAATATATATTATCATGAGATCTCGCGATCACTAGCTTTCATGCACCGCGTCTGGTGTCAGATCTGGCAAGGTGGCTTGGGGCAAGAGGGGAAACTGATTTCCGCTGAGCTGAGTGTTAGCATCAATCCTGAACAATCACAACAATGGTTGAAATTGTCCGAGTCCCAGAATTCAAACTCAACGAAGCAATTGAAAAACACAAGACTGCAAGCAAATTGTATGTTCTATTTTATGCCTCAGAGAATGAACAAGGAGTTTCTTGGTGCCCAGATGTAAGAAACGTTTAACATAGTGTGTTAAAGCTATGCCTCTGATTCGCCAAACATTGGAATCGAAACTTTCGAATGCAACACTGCTGGAAGCCGCAGCAGGAGATCGACCAACTTATCGTACAATGGAAAACCACCCTTACAAATCGGATCCAGTCCTTCAGCTAAAGTATGTGCCAACATTATTTGAATATGCAAATGTAAATATCATTGATGGTAGGGAACGCCGATTCCTGGACGCAAGTTGGAAGACTCTGATTGTCATGACCAATCTAAACTCAATCAATTCATTCAATAAACTCGCAAGTAACAATACTCAGATATCTTGTACATTTTCCTCATTATATTCGGAATTAGCATGGAATTTAATCATCACCGTAATGTTACTGTATAAGCAATCGGAAAAGCCTTTAACTTAAGGCGATATACATCGAGAGTGTTATCTGGATGAACAGCACCTTAATCTAAAATTTCAAATTAAAAATTGAAAATTTAATCAGAAAAATATCGGCGAATTTTACAACCAATCATGTGCGTTACAATTTAACCGCGTCAAGACCATCTGTCAATTTATCAACATCGTCAAGCACATCTGCCACTTTCAAAGTTGTATCAAACGCAACCGAGTTTTCGTCCTTTTCAACAGTATCTTTTGTTTCAACAGTTGCTTCAGATTGGATGGTAAGCTGGTCAGTAAATCTAACAAGTCTATCTACATCATCAAACTCGTCGAATCCAAGCTCTTTTGCCAGTCTGCGACAACCTTCATCACAAGCTCCTTGGTAAAAGGCGTCTCGCCTGTATTTCTGTACATCCCCTATGAAATCAAATCCTTGAGACTGCATCCTCCTATCCCCACACTGCTCCATGTTGATTAGTAACCTCGGCACTTGTCTACCTACAAAGTTGATCAATTCGCAGAAAGGCGCTACTTTGAGGCTTGTTCCCATTACGATCAAGGCATCACAACGATCAAAGTCTGTAGATTGGAGATTATAAAAGTTGTTTGGCAACTGTTCACCGAAAAATACTATATCTGGCTTGATCAACCCCTCACATTCACAAGTAGGGTTCTTTCTTTGAAATACTTGTTTTTTAAATTCTTCTATGGTATATCTCTTTCCACATCCTGGAATAGCAGTATAACTAGCGAGCCTTTCATACTCTGCAATGGCTTCTGGATCATCTTCTGATGAGTCATCATCAAGATCTGAGGCTTTTTCAGCTTCCTGTTCCCTTCCCTGTTCATCTTTTGCCTCATCTGTTTCTTTGAGTGGTTGATCAAAAGGAGGCACAGATCGCCCAACGCAAGTAGCTTGATGAAATGAGCCATGAGCCTCAACGATCAAGTCACCTGGTATTCCTGCAATTCTTTCAAGCATGTCAATGTTCTGAGTATAATTGCGAAGAAGCATTCCTTTATCCGCCAAAGCTTTGATGAATTTATGGCAAGGAGTAGGTTGAAAAGTCCCTGGGAATAGTTCTCTGGATAATTCAAAGAAAGGCTCTGGTTTTGCTTTGAAATAGCGGATATCAAATATTGCTTCTGGAAAAGGCAGATTGTACCTTTAGTTAGAATAGAATACTTTTGCAGGTTGTCATACAGCCCAGTTCCAGGAGTGCGAAAGTCTGGTATCCCTTTATTAGTAATAATTACCGGCTGAAGTGGAGATTCCTGCACCAGTCATCACAATAATGTTTTTGCAATTGTTCTTCTTTATGTACTCTGCAAACGCCGCTAGAGATGAATCCTTGATAATATTTAATGAATCATCTTCCATTTTCTCATCCAATGGAGTCTTGAATAATCGTTCTGTAGGTGGTTTCCGTCCAGACATTTTGAAAATTAGGGAAAAGAATTTCGTAAACATCATTCGAGTCATCGAATAATAATGAAATTAAAAATAGTTGGGATTGAGGATCAATTTGAATTGGAAAGTTAAAAGTTTCCTCTGAAAAAAATGATCTCTATTTCCACCGAGTATATTTACTTTAAGTGCAAAATGTTTTTTTGAATTGACTATAGACAAACAGAACTAGAATTAGATGAGGCGCAGTTGAAGAATATTATAATAATAGCAGTTAAAGGGAATCACGGGCTCCATGGAGCAGCTCAGACGATTGACTTGCTGCATTTTGAAAAGGACTTTTTTTATTTACGAACCAACAAAGAGTAATTCTTATTGATTCAGGGCGGAAATGATTGTCGCCAGTTCGCTGCCGTTCATCAGTTCATATGCAGGAAGTTCTGTAGTAGTACGGGTTTTAGGGCAATCTGATTCCCTAGCATTGATACCATAATCAATTAAATTGGTCAGTAAATATTAGACAATATAATCAGTATCTATTATGGTTGTCAGCACTCTCGTCACGACCAAACGTCCAATTTATGTAGCATTTATTACAAATTCAGTAGAGATAACAGCTTGCTGCAAACCTTCTTGTAGTTCCATACGCCTCCCGAAATTCTCTTGAAATGGATTCCATTCAAATTCAAACGCGGGAGTTTGCATATTTCAACTTGGAACCCAACCACCTGAGGTTTAAACTTGCGATCTCTACTGTAGTCCTTTTCAAACATATTTGCATCTACTTCACATTCGAATATACATCTGTTCTCTGATGTATATACGACATTATGCTCTCCTAAAATCATTCCCAATTGTTTTAAAATTTCTGCTGCAGACTTCTGTGTGGTTGTTGAATAATTCAGGAACCATCCAGAAACCGCTCGCAGCTCTTCCTTGAATTTTTCAGCTGTGGTTTTTGGTGCAGTATGGGTTGGCATAATTGGATCAGAAGATTGGCGTTTTTGTCCTTCTAAAGAAATATTTTGCATATTAGAAATGATCTTGTCGGTTCTCTCGCTGTATGAAGCTGTTCTATATCCTGGTATTCTTTTTGAAATTTCATTTCGAGCGTATCCTGGATTAGATTCCACCGAATCTCGACTTGCTGGCAAATCAGTGTTTGATGAATGTGCCAAAGTTGTATTTGAATCATTTACACTGTTTTTTCTTTGTTGAGATAGTTTGCGAATAGCACGCAGCTTTGCTTGTTCTCGCACCACCATTTCTGACAACAAATAGTAAGTTGCTCTTATTGCGTTTGGCTGTGATGGATCTTGCTGAGGTGAAAATGCTTCATATATTTCAGATTTAGTATAACCAAAGATTTCCAATCTGCTTACGATATCGGAACTCAAAGAATTACGATCAGTGATAATTGGTCTTTTTGGGATATAGTTTGGAGGTGGGGAGCTGTATCCCTCATTGACCCAAGGATGTTGAAGGACTTCAGGTAATGTTGCTCTTTGTTTTGGATCAACTGTTATCAAACGATCGATTAAATGACGAGCTTCTGGAATTAAATTGAATTACTAGAGTGAATATAATCTGGGATTTTGTAACTCCCACCGGCAATTTTCTTGTACAGCTCCTTCATGTTATCATCATCAAATGGCAAGTGGCCGCATAGCAATGCGAACAGGATAACACCTGAGTTATAAAGCAAATACCCAAACTCCACATATCGACTTCAGGCCCTTCGTATTTCTTTCCCAATATCATTTCCGGAGCTGCATAAAACGGCGAGCTACATTACTCCAAGGTTACCCACAAAAAGTATCCAACAGCCCATTCGTAGAAAAATTGTTTCCGAAACCGAAATCAATGATTTTTATATTCTTTTTTTCGTCCAGCAATAAATTCTCTGGCTTCAAGTCACGATGAATAATGGCATTCTGGGTTAGTAAGAATTACTTGGTGGCAGTAATCTACAGCCGAAAGTACCATTCGGAAGAAACTTCTAGCTTCCTTTTCCTTTACACGCTTATTGGCCACGATATAATCAAATAATTCTCCTCCAACTGCATATTCCATGATAATATAAATAAATTCATGAGTTTCTACGACATCAATTACTTTGACAATGTGTGGGTGGTGTAATAATTTCAAGAACCTGATTTCTCGTTGTAATCTAGCAACTTGCTTTGGAGATTGAATTTGGCATTTTTCAATTAATTTAATAGCAACCTAACGAATTATCTAACAGGTACTTTTTCATCTGTTTCAATGTGTTTGGCCAGTCTGACTTTGCCATAAGTCCCTTGCCCAATTACTTTATCTAATCTATAGTCTCCAATTTGTTGTGGAGGCTCAGTTTCTGGAATTTTATTAGTTGATTGTCTAGACATTGGAATATTCTGAATGTGTGCGAATTATCGGAAATTTCTCTTAGTAATACGTCAGGTCTATTTGGCGTTTTGAAGCTGAATGTTAGACAATGAATGTGACGTATCCGATGATACTGGAAGAACTCTATAAACATTGATATTAATTAATAATGATATTCGAATGCATTCTATGGAGGAGTGGAAACCTATAGAGAAGGGAATTGGCGCCAATCACAGAATTGTAATGCATTGCTGGAATATTTATATTAAAAAGAAACAGAGTGCCAAAAGTACACTAGCATTGACTGATATTTTGTTGGAATTGTTTTTTATAGTGGAGGTAGGTGTTGGTATGGATGTGGTGGTAGTAGGGGCTTCCGGTACAGTAAACTTGCCCATAACATGCAGAAACTGCAGTGGTTGTTGATCGACACCAGATGAAGTGGTAATGTCCCCTCCTGGAGTATTTTGATCTCTTTGCAGCCCCCAATATGACACTTGCGAAATATAGCTAGCCCCGTTCGCAAAGTCCAACAATTCCTTTGCATTATCTAATGAGAAAACAAGATTAGGTGAATCGTTGGTCCCAATCATTGGTGTAATTCCCAATTGGACTTTCATTCCCAACTTGTCTATGGTTTCTGCTGCTGCTTTTGCCGCAGCGATACAATATTTCCCCATATTAGCTTGCCCGTCAGGTACGCTGGTTCCAAAGTCCCTATTGTTAAATTGTATTTACATTGTCATTAGGTTTACCACATCGAATGGTACTTTCATCGACGACGCTGTTGTCATAAGCCGTAACCCATTCCCAACTAGCCCTTCAAGAGCGACTTGCAGAGTTAAAATCAGTTTAAGATCAGGATTGTTCTTTTTCAATTGAATAATTGCATTGTATCTTCTAGCCACTGTTTCGTCCGTTAAATCACCTGCTTCTAAATCAAAATCTATTCCAATTGGTTTGTAAAAGTCAATTACACGCTGATAGGCTTTCACTAGATCATCTGGGTTTTGGATCACTGATGCAAATTCCATATGAGACCCTTGGGCAACACCACCAAATGAGATTACAACATCACCGCCAGCATCTCGTATACCTTGAATAAACCCGCTGGTATCCGACATTGGTGTGGTACCAAGATTAATATTTCCTTGAGGATCCATGTTCGCAAAGGCTAATATCACATGTTTCACTGTGCTGTTCTTGATTGCATCTGCTACAAAGGTTGTAGAGTTATTAATAACTCCAAGCCCAGCATATGGAATGAACAGTTTACTAGATGGGTAGCGCTGTGTAGATGATTTACCATATTTAGAACCATAGGTTTCAAATCTGTATTCGTAATCCGCGCCATTCTGGTATTTTGAGTAGTCCAAGTTAGAAGAGTCATCGTAATATTGATTTTCAGAGTCTGGGATAAAGCTAGCTTGGTGGTAAGATGATTCAGAGTTATGGTGCACGCCATCATATCTTTCAGGAAGGTAATTGGCGTATTCCACTTGAATACGGGACGCAGTAGCGGTGTAACACAAAAGGCAAGTAAATAACATTGTATTTTTTAAAGAATTTTCTGACTTTTTATACAAGAGTGTGGGCAGTGTAGTGGTGGGAAATCAATCAATAAAGCTGCATTCACAGTCACTTGTCCGCACGAAAAAAGTCTGTAGCCATAAACTGCAGTCAGTTTGCCCTTGTTCATTTCCCAAAGTTATATTAGTATCAATATTTTGATGAGAATTAGAATTTAGGATTCAGCCTGGGCTGAAATGTGGCACAGCCGTCTTATTTGTGTTGCTGAATTAAACCACAAACAAAAAGCAGTTGATAGTCTGAGCTCTCAAAGGCAGTCTAACACTACAGTGAAATGCTTGACTGCAATGTTAGCTATTTTGTGATTCTTTCATCTGGGGTCCAAGAACCTATATTTGGCGATATAAATACAATTCAAGCTTTCAACTTAGATTAGTTAATGGGGCATTCACACACCGTTATTGCAAAACCAAACTGCGATTAGGATTATTCAAAGATTGCAGTGCTTTACAATTTTTCACACAAAAGGTGTGACGGTGAACCGTCCCCAATCAATCTCCCATAACCACTCTCCAAAATGGTCCATTTTTTTCAAATTTAAATTGCATTTCTCCGCACAGCGATGATTATACCATATGGCGTTAAATATGATACTACCGCAAACACAGTAAAGTCCACTTACCATCTTTACCGGCGCTCAGGAGGAAATTCATCAAACACAGTAATTGCTTCTGTAATTGCTGGGTTCTTTTTCATACTTATGGTCCTAGTTGCATACTATTATGTTACCAAATTCAGGAAAAAGAATTTGGAGGAAACAAAAGAGGCTAATGAACCATTGGGCAAACCCCCTACTGTCGTTGCGATTGATGGAGCAGTAATGGAGCAGTTGTCAAATGCGAAAGCTGAACAAACCCGCGAACTTAATCAAGATGAAATTCAAGCTGTAAAGCCAGTCGATCCCAACAAATATGTAGAAACTGTCGTCAGGAATTTCAAACAATCCCAAGAAAAAGAAGATTCCCCCAACATTATTGCAAGCAACTCCGTTTCATTAAAAGCAGACAAGCCGGACGCCATTAATAATATTTTGGATGGATATGAAGCCGCGTCGACAGTGACTGGAACTGAAACAGAAGCTTCAAGAGCAGATGACTTTACTGTACATTCAGAACAAGAGAATACAGCTGCACCAAAGCATTCTAGTGATACACTCAATTGTGCTGATGGTGATGCACTCACCATAAAGAATAGTACAGAAACTATCAGAAAACCAGAACAAGAAAAAACAGTTACCAGAAAAGCAGCGTTAAAGGAAAGTGGCTATGTATTGGATGATGCAGGGAAAGCATCTAGGGAAGCGATTAATGCTTTAATTACCGCATTGGGTCCTCCAATAGTCCCTCCTGGTCGAAATTCCACCGATATTCCTGCACCAAAAGATAATATCCGAAGAATGACGAGTAATTCGGATATGAGTACCACTTCGTCCCAGGATAGCCCAAAGAGCAGGATCAAAAGATACTCCATCAATCAATTTGACAGCAAAAAGCCCCTATTAACTTATACAGATCCAAAAAAGAAAATTGATTTATCGCCTTCAATCAAAGAAGATGATGAGGAATCCATTTTGTCATATATCCCACATATGGATGGCTACAAACCCAGTCCTCCAGCACCTTCTGGCTCGAATTTCATGAACACTTTAACTAGAAAGCTGTCGACTGATGGTCCAAGTTTGTCGTTTGACGAAATGCTAGAAGAAATTATTGAAACTGAAAAAGCAATCAGTATAAAAAGCAAAGGATCCGTACACGAATAAATCTACTGTTCCATATATTAAAATACTCGTTTTCCTCCGACATACATCCTTTCAAAGTTTCTATCATCACCCAAATAGATGAATTTTTCAAATAATGACATGTGATCATCGTGTTTGAATTGATCAACAAGGCTGCTTCCAGGATTATCACTCAAGAGCAGTGGCTTGCCCATTTGGCTGTTGATATCTACTACTAGGGCATCAAACTCTTTTCCAACAATGAAATTGCCGATTTTCTTGTCCAGATCCATAACTTTGGCACCACCCAAAGTTGCTAGATAAAACACATTTGCGAAATTAAGAGCTGGATATTTTTCATCTTCTCCAGCATGAGAATCAATATGAATCACTTTGCTAGATATTAGCGCCTGTCTCATCGCATCCATTATAGATGGCGAATAGCCACCAGCAACATCTGTTCCAAGCCCTAGTGTTAATTCAATACTTGCCAATCTTTTCAAATCCTTCATTAATTAATCGACGGACATTTAGCACTCCAGAATGCAAACAAAAGTTTGAGTTTGGACAATGTGAAATTCCTACTCCTTTTTCTTTAAATAATTTGCGCTCTTGAGGAGTTAAATGCACACAATGAGCCATAACTGTTTTGTTGGTCATCAACTTATATTTGTCGTAAACGTGAGAGTAAGAATCACAGTCTGGATGTAATTCCTTTACCCATTGAATCTCTCCAACATTTTCGCTAATATGAGACTGAATAGGTAAATTGTACTTTTCCGCAATGTTCCCTAATTCTTCCATCAACTCTGAGGTACACGATGGAACAAATCTTGGAGTAATACAAGGAGTAATTAGAGGGGACGCAATATTTTCCACCAAATGCTTTACAAAGCTATATTAATAATGTAAATACCTCTCTGTTTCTTGAATACTCTCTTTAGTGTGTTCAATATAATAATCTGGTGAATTTCTATCCATATTCACTTTCCCAATAAAAGCTCGTTGCCCATACTTGACACAAGTTTCCGCCAATGCAATACTGCCTTCCCTATGAATAGTTGCATAGTAGCATGCTGTTGTAGTTCCACTATATTAAATTTTACTCACTTTTTCAATGATTTGCCAACCACTTTGGAGTACACATCCGATGCATGGTTGACAGACTTGAATTCTGCTTCTTTTGGAAAAGTATAGGTTTCCAACCATTTTAATAAAGTAAGATCATATCCAGTTCCAGTGAAAACGTATTGTGGACCATGAATATGAGTATCTACCAACCCAGGAATCAAGAATTGGGATTCAGATAGAATCAAAACCTGAGTTAAATAATAGTACTTGTTCAAAGGTATACCCCTTGGCTTTTAATTCTTCTATTTGTGCTTGGATTGCTTCGTTTCTGCTAGTTCCTTGTTCAAAAGCCAGAGTGAACTGAATAGATCCAGACTTGCTTATCCCCATAGCGTTTAAGGGAATATATTGTAAATCAGTGATACTGAGTGAGTGCCATACTGCTCCAACGACTAATAAGCTGCAATCCATTTTGAAAAAAAGCGGGAAAAAGCCGGTCGCAAACGGCCTTTTCAAAATGCCTGGGAACCCCGTACTTGCATATGATCATCATTAAACGAAAATAGAAGCTCCGTAGTCCAATTTATCTTGAAAATATTGCTGGTCGAATTTTGCATAATTTCTTGGTTTGCACATGATGGTTAATGCAGAGTAGGGAAGATCACTTGGACAGTGTTGAGCATGATTATGAAATCGTCATTGCTGCAAGTGGTCATTGGATATGGAACACCAGATTTTCAAATCAACTTGAGCTTGCGATAGTCCACATCCATTACAAGATAATTCAACCCGCCTCTTGTCTGTGAAAGCCGGATACTGTTCAATTGGACTCCTAAAGCTACAGTCAGTCAGTCAATACAGTGGGGTGATAAATAGTACCCGTAAAAGGAGTGTAATCGAGACTAGTTTATTGACAAGGTATTTATAGGACAGTAGCCATTTGCAAGAACTCTGTGTTCTTGTTTGTTTTAGTTTCTGGATCATAACCAACACACAAGTAAATGGTCATGTCTTTGTCTTCTTCATCCAAATAGTGGAGAGTAAGAGGAACATACTTTTCCAGTTCGGTTCGCCTGTCAAAGTAAATATCGTTGGCATCGATATCCAAGTCAAATACAGATTCAGAACCTATTTCAATTCCAGTTATTGTTTCTTTTGGTATATTGACTCTATATTTCGTTCTCTTGTATTCCCCAACCAACAGTATCGAACCATCTTGACAAAGATCAATGGTTCCTTCATGATGGTGGATGGGAAGCAAAGAGGATTTCCCAAAGTTACTTGGTTTCAAGTTTAGCGACAGTTCAGAGGATGTGCTCCACAGTGCAGTTGAATGATACATTTACTTTTTTTCTCTTTGAAAGGAGGCTAAATAAGTACGGCGATAATTCAGTGCGGGTCCCACGTTCTTTTTAATGAAATTGTACCACAAATGATATGCATTGGCGTAATGTGACGACGAGCTGTTAACAGAGGAAAGTGAAAAACTTTTTAAAAACGGTCAATCAAACATGCTTCATAACAAGCCAGTGATTAGTCGAGAACTAGTCCTGTTGGTTGAGGGCTGTTTTGCGACGATATTAGTCAATGTCACTAACGATGACTACCAGAGTCGCTTCCTTTTTCGCAATCTCAACGACAAAATTATGCCGATAAATTCTTCCAAGCCTAGGAAATCGAATCACTCACCGAATAACATTGTCGTGAATTATCAGAGTATTCTGAACCATCAACACTGATTGTAATTCACTCGGTTGTAATCCACTCGGTTGTAATTGCCCCAGATCTGAATGAGTGAGAATATCTGGAACCGAAATTGAATCCTTACTGAATGGTCAATTGATCAACTGTATCAAGCGTACAACCACAAATAAAATTGCAATGGAATAAAAAAGAATTATAACATGATCAATGTCAACCTCATGATCAATAATTCTGATAATTTTCTATTCTAAATCAAGAAAATAATGCAACAAAAATTACAACGGACTTTCAAGTACTTGTGGATACTAGTAGTTTACCTCTGTTTTGTCTTGGGAATTTCAATCGGAATTGAAACCCAGTTTGGTAAACCCAAAATTAGCTCTTCCAGCAACGGAAAAGTTTCCGGAGAGTTCGGCTTTGAATTACTAAGGAATATCACATTGGAAAAGCATCCGTACAATTCTGATGCGAATCTAAGAGTACGTCAATTCCTTTTAGAACAAAGCAGACAGATTGCTGCTGATTCACAATGCAATTACCTATTTCAAGTACCTGGATATTTAATATAGGTATCGGACCAAGATGACATCAAGTTATATCACAGGAGATACAAAATGTACTATGAATCAAACAATATCTTTATAAAGATCACCGGAAATCGTCCAGAAGCGCTTTTGATCTCTGCACATTTTGATTCCACAGAAAACTCGCATGGTGCGACAGATGATGGAATTGCGGTTGCATCAATATTAACTGTGCTAAAAAGCTTGGGCTATTCAGTCTGCGAAAAGAAACCAGAGTATACCATCATTTTTATCTTGAATAATGGGGAAGAATTGGGTATGCTTGGTGCATCTGCCTTTTTATATCACCCTTGGTTTAAGGACATCAAAGGGTTTATCAATCTAGAAGGTACTGGCGTCTCTCAAAACTTTCGCAGTTTATTGTTCAGAACTAATAGCTTTCCTCTAGTATCTACACTGGTCAAAACCAATCCCTATCCACATGCTTCAATCTCAGTAAATCATTTGATGGCAAATATTCACAGTGACACTGATTTTAGGCCATATGTCCTTGGTGGGGGTTTGCAAGGAGTAGATGTCGCATTTTATAGCTATAGGTATTTGTATCATGCACCAAAAGATGATATCGATCATACTTCACCTGAAAGCTTGCAGCATATGGCAGACAATCTGTATTCATCCATTGTCACATTAGTATATGATCAGACATTGCTGAAGGATTTAACAGTGGAGCCTAAAAGTAAAGATCTGTTTGGCGATATCCCAGTACCAAACTATTTATATTTTGATCAACTCGGAATATTGGGAGTTGTCATTACCAAAAATCAATTCCTAGCACTTTTGTCTGGATTATTCATTGCAATTGCTGTTATTGTTTTGGTAAAATCTTCAACATATTTAGTTTGGCTGGGATTATCAGGTGTAAAGCGACAAGTATTCTTGCCTATAATTGGATCAATTCTATTGATTTTCCTAACATTTGTAGTATTTGTTTTCTTAAATTTGGCAATTTCATTTTCTAGATCATTGCTAAACCCTGGATTTACATATGCAAACCCTGAAGTATCATTATTCTCAATTATTATCCTGTGTTTTGCAGTTATCAGCTTTATGGAGTCTGCTTGGCCGAGGCTATCAAGAAGGTTTGGAATTATTAGGGGGACAAATAGTGATCACTATTATCAAGCGCTGCCAACTCATGGACCAGCCGAAAGTGACAATCGTCCTGATGAAATTCCTCCACATGAAGTAGAACCAACAATAGGAGCATTGCCTGAAACAACTCAAGTAGAAACAACTCAAGTAAATATCCAAATAGAAAACGTGGAAGACGAAAACCAATCTTCAGCTTTGGATGAGGATTTTCCTGAAAACTTTAACGAAATTTCAACACCAATCAGAAAACTTGATTCTCAAGCTAAATCTCTTCAATATGGCTTATTGGTATTCTGGACTATGGCACTACTAATGGCACTTTCTAATGCAGCCATATTTTACCTGATGTTTTATTGGGCATTCTTTTCTGCAATCGCCTCTGGGTTAACATTCTTTGTAGAAGCTCTATACCACAAATTAATACGTCAACCAACTGTTCACGAACCATGGCAGGTTCAGTATGTCGAGATTTATCAAAACTATTTTTGGTTCATCCAACTGCTTGTATCTACCACTGTGCCTTTACTTTTGTTTGCTGATGTTGTTCAACGTGTAGTAATTAGCTTACCATCACTTGTAATGGAAGGATTGTCCGATACAGCGATAGATTTCTTGTTTTCGTTGTTGGTTTGGGTCGCTTGCGTAAATTTCATGCCACTTATTTCCAAGACTTGCCGAAAATACTCGTTCACTTTTTTCTCGATTATTTACATAGCATTGCTTGTATATCAGTGCCTTCGATTTCCATATTCTCCTGATCGACCATTCAAATATGGTTTGAGGGAAGTTTGGGATATTTCAAATTCAACTAGCAGACAAACATCAAATGTATTAGTTACCCTTGGATCTACCATTTCTCCAAAAGATTGGACAAGTTTTGTTTCTGGAGTTCCAGAGAATACAGATATCTACAAGAATACAATTTCATTTGACACAGACATGCTACCTTCGTTTAAAGAAAATGATTTGATTCGTATTGAAGAAAGTGAAACTCTTGATGGCATTTACCTAAAAATTCAAGGGAAAATAGTTGGGTCAAAGGGTTCAAGAGTATGTCAACTCAGATTTGGCGAAATTCCTAGCTATGTTTCTCTTGCCCTTGATGAAGATAGTAAATGGATCGAATATGGGAACGCGACAACTGCCACGATTGATCCGTCCCAACCATTCACAATTTACAAAAAGAGCTTTAACCATCGGGATCGTATATCTATTCCCTTCAAGATCATTTCTACCACAAAGTTTTCGATTCCACTGGAGGTAAAATGCAGTCACGAAGTTGGTGATAGTAATTTCAGGGCATACTTGGATTCTATTGCTCCTTCTTGGAATTCTGAATCTCTTGGCAGTTCACTCGCTATCAAGAAATCACACTTATTTGAATAAACCATATCTGATGTATGACTCGAGTCACGTGACTGTTAACCATTTTTTTTGTAGAGAATTTTAGTTTCTTCCAAATGATTCACCCATTACGAGGCCAAAAGCCAATGAAAGCAGCAAATCCGCCACCAGTAGAAGATGTTTCAGATGATGAAGAGCAAGTTGAACAATTGGAACAGTTAGAACCAGGAGTACAATTTGTTGACCCACAAGCACAAACTCTTTCACCAGTCGCACAACAAGCAATTGCTGCCAAAGATGCTCGCTTACAATGCAGAATGTATGAAAACAAACTACCTGAACAAGATTCTTGCGTTATGGTTAATGTACGTCAAATCACAGATGTTGGCACTTATGTTCATTTGCTTGAATACAACAATATTGAAGGAATGATCTTGCTTTCTGAATTGACCAGAAGGAGAATTAGATCCATCCAGAAATTGGTAAGAATCGGAAAGAATGAAGTCGCTGTAGTAATGCGTGTTGATAAAGAAAAAGGTAACAGCGTTTTAATGAAGGTTATATTGATTTGTCAAAGCGAAGAGCCACTGCGGAAGATATTGCCCAATGCGAAGAAAGATACTCCAAATCTAAAGCAGTTCATTCAATCATGCGTCATGTAGCAGATAAATTAAACATGGTTCTTGAGGAATTATATACTTTATATGGATGGCCATTGTACAAAAAATATGGGCACGCATATGACGCTTTCAAGACTGCGTTGGTTGATGATGGCAAACTCTTTGATGAAATGGGTATGCCTGAACACATCAAGAAGGAGCTGGTTTCAAACATTAAACGTCGTCTAACTCCACAACCAATCAAAATCCGTGCAGATATTGAATGTTCGTGTTTTGGATATGAGGGAATAGATGCAGTTAAAGCAGCTCTTAAAGCTGGTGAGGAATGCTCCACTCCTGAAGTTCCAATCAAAGTATATATTTCTAAACAGTAGATTCGTTTAGTCGCACCACCTTTATATGTTATGATCTCCAATTGCGTTGACAAAAACTTGGGTATCGAGGTGATGAATCAAAGTATTGCCAAGATTGAAGAAGTTGTGAAATCTTTCACAGGAACCGTAACAGTGAAAATGATGGTAGCCCTTTATTAATCATAGCCTCGCGCTGTCTCTGAAAACGATGATGCCGATTTACAGAAATTAATGGAAGAAAAGGAATTAGAGAATAAGGAAGTATCTGGCGATGAAGATGAAGAAGAGGACGACGATTTGGAATAAATGCTATTCATAAATGAAATGTTTGTGATAATTTTACTGTTATCTATTCACTGTTGTAAGACAATTATCTTGCTAGATATCCGCATAGATAGTGGGTTCATTCCTTTTATTTTCATTGTTTGAATCCACACGTCATTCTTGACTAAATTATAATCGCGTAGTAAAAATGGCAAAGGTAGATGCGGTTATGGGCGAAATACATGAGCTAGTAATTCACAAATTGACTATTATAGGTAGTAGTAGGTTCTGGTGGTGTCGGAAAGTCCTGTTTGACTGTCAGGTTTTTAAAAGACGAATTCACAAACGAGTATGACCCAACAATAGGTATGGAGCATTTACTTAGTACAAGAGGAAAATTATAGAAAAAATGTTACAGTGGATAGCTCACAATGTACAGCATATATTATCGATACAGCCGGACAGGTATTTATAGTTTTACAGGGTAGCATGAATACAAAGCTTTGCGCGATCAACATCTAAAGGATGGCAAAGGGTTTCTATTGGTATTCGCAATGAATGATAAAAGTTCGTTGGAGGAAGTCAAACAACTACGAGAGCAAATAATGAAATTAAAAGAAACTAGAAAAGTACCATTCGTAATCTGCGCAAACAAATGCGTAAGTTTATTTCTTAAATCAGGATCTTCCACCGGAAATGATCGAGGTGGATTTAGCAGCTGCCAAAGCATTTTTCCAAGAATTCAAAATCCCAGTTTTGGAGACATCAGCAAAGGTACTATTCGAATTTAAATTTAGGAAAACATTAATGTCGCCGAATCATTCCAAGATTTAATTAGAGAATGTAGAAGGTTAACGAAGACTTCTGAAGGAAAAGGAAAGGCTGCAAAGAAGAAATCTGGCGGAAAGTGCTTAATTTTGTGAATTTATAAGAATTTGAATTGCCAAATTACAAATATAGTTTCAAATTATTTAAAATTTTGTTTTATTAGGAGTGAGCGCGTCGGATTTAATCATGTTCTCCAATGAAGAAAATCAAGACGCAGCATTGAATGCTGTTGAACAGTCCAATAATCAGCAACATCAACAAACTGCAGGAAACGCGCTTGGTAACAACCAAACTCCTAATGATGGCGGGAGAGAAGCAAGAATTGCAATTCGTAAAGGGCGAATTGAAGCGAGCAGAATGGCAAAAATCAACCCGGAAAACAAAAAGGATGGTTTGTTGCATGTAATGCTAGATAATGCTGCACGTAGAACCAAGAAGGTCGAAATTGAGAGCAGAGAAGCTGGCAAAGCAAAGACCCAAACAATTCTTAGTAGAAAAAAGATAAATCAAACTAGAGTAAGCCATATTAACATAGGAATATGGGAATGAAATTGTCACTAATATTCGTGTGGGTATCACAGCCAGAGAGTCAATCAGGAGAAAGGAAGAGAATATCAAAGCAGAGCAATGGACAAACAAGAACAAAGAAGAAATGGAACAGTCGAAAGAAGCGTTTGAAAAGATTGAACTACAATGGAGCAAAGTAGAGAAACTCACTGGCCCGTATGAAATGAATCAAGTGCCTTTTATTAACGTAGCTGTTACAAGACCAGAAAAAAGCCTGCTCAGAGTTGTTGGAGATTAAAAGCAACCTGATTAATGACTACCTTGCGGAGCTAAAATCAAAGGACGACGAATATGTAAGAGAACTGAAAAGACAAGCGGAAGAAATTGACAAGTTACTGGATAGAATGGAAAACCAGTTTAAAGCCTACCAAATTGCTCTAATTGAAGAAGCAGAACACATTGAACGCGCATTTGTTGAGGAAAGGGCTGAAATGATTGCATCAAACTTGAAAGAAATCGAAAACTTGTTTGAGAGTAGAAGATTAAATGAAACGTAATATTAAACTAAGAAAGCAAATTTATGAATGAAAGGGCTGAAAGAATTGAAGACTATGTAAAGCAGTTGGAATTACTGAGAGTGAATGACTCCGAAGAATATAATCTAGTGAAAATCAAGCTAGAGACTGACGTACAAGTATTAGAGCAGCAACTGCAGCAGGTAAATGCCCTTTAATGTGTAGATGAGAGCTACTTATCAGTTGAATACCGAAAAACTAGAGTACAACTATCAAGTGTTGAAAAAAAGAGAGGAAGAAAACGGAACGATCCTTGGTGCTCAAAAAAGAAAGATAAATAGGCTAGCCGATCATCTGAATTCTCTGAAAATCAAATCTGCCAAGCAAGAAAAGATGTTCCAGCAAGAAAACACTTCCTTAACAGACGACTACAAGCATCTCACAGAGCAATTCAAAGTACTTTGGGTTAACTATAGGAGCTACAAAAGAAATTCAGACATTTCCAGTTGGCTGATAGCAAAAAGTACAAGGAAGTTTGGAAAATGAACGAAGAAGAAGCAAAAACAATAATGAGAAAGGTGCTCCAGGTAAATTAATCTAATTCAGGCTGATAGAATCATTAATGAGCAGCATTTGGGCTTGGAATGGACTCCCCCTTCGGAAGATTTGTTTAGAAATGTTGACCCATTATTCTTCCAAGATAATTCCAGTACAGTCGAAAAGTCCATCAAGGAAGCTGAAACTGCATTTGAAGATGGAATGCAAAATCAACAACAATCTCTAGTAGAAAAAATAGTAGAGCCAGAAGAAAAGAAAGAATCACTGGCTTTGAAATTTCAGGATCACAAAAGCAATACTAAAACAATGAAGAAAGCCTTGGAACTGCTTTGCAATGAGGCAGGATTTCTAGTAGAAGACAAACTTCAAAAGCTACTGTCCCCTCTCCATAAAGATGAGCAGTCTTTGATGCGATTGGATTCCATCTTCAAAGCATTGGACGTAGAAACAATTGAAGATATTGAACGGTTGACTTCTTACTTTGTAAAAGACGACAATAACGACGATAGCGCTGACGTGCAAAGGTCTAGAACCCAGCTGATAGTTGAAGACAATGCTACTCTAATTCATCCTAACGAGGTAGTTGGCGCCATTAGAAGATTTTCAGATCAGTCAAAGAAAGGAGGGTCAAGCATGCTAAAGAAAAAGTTGTTGCTGAACACACACGACAAACACTCTGAATTAATAGACGAGCATGAAATTGAAGAGCTAGTAGAAACAAAGAGTAATACCTCTCTTATATAGATGAAATGGAAAAGAAAGGCAAAGCGCTTGCAGTCAAAAATAAAGGTTTGCAAAAGGAATATTGGCAACGAATGGCGGATGTCATTGACGAAAAGGCTTACCGTACTTGGAATGTACTTGATTTTAATTTAGGCTGTCTATGCAGGAATGGAGAAATACAATATTCTGTTGACACAGAGATGGCAGGTTTCTCAAAAAATTCAAGTAACGACCAAGCAAAATGAAGAGTTGAAAGCTTTGCTGAGGCAATATATGGCATCTCGTATCAATGATGAATTACAGATTCCTCCTACACAGATTATGCTTGCTCAAGCAGGAATGCTTACTGAATAGTTTGTCAATAATTATTGTAAAGTATCAAGTTTAAAGTTTCATTCTTATATTATAAGCGCAATATATAATATTTAAGCTGCAACCAATCTCATGTGACGAACCCATTTCCTTCTTCTGGTAAACGATCCTAATATTCTATTTGGCTTTGGGTTTCCCCAACTTTGGTTGGTGTAAACCCATCCTTGTTCGTCAGTTTCTGTCCACTTTGTATCTAGTTCCCAATCTTCATCGATCCATTCAAACTTACCAGACTTTACGTTAGCCAAGTCAGTGAAATCTTCAACTGCTGGTAATTCATAATTGTCTTTAGAAGGTAATGTAATGGTACCAGTTCCATCGGACCAAGCCTTTCTTTCATTTTGCAATAACGCGGAAACCCAGCCAACACCTGCCCACCATCTTTGATTTTCATATAAAGAGATGTCGATAATTGGATCTTCTCCTTTGGCTTTAGCCTCCATAATCAATTTTCTGGCATGGTCTAATCTTCTTCCTAGCTTTTCAACAATAACTGGAGCCAAGGTTGAAGATGCGGCTTTGAAAATAGCAGTGTTTGCAACAAAAATGCCCAGACCAGCGAATAAAGCAATGAGATTTAGTGGAATGATCGATACAACGACAATAGTTCCGATTGCTGACGCGATTGTAATCTTTAGTACTTCTTGAGTTTGTTCAGGGTTGGACCAGTCAATAGCACGATACAAGTTATAACCAGCATCATATGCATCTGATACATGTGCCATAGTATTTTGAATATTTTGAAGTGCTTCCTTTAATTCTTGAGCATTTGGTGATAACTTTGGAGCAGTGCCGGTAATATGAGGTTTTGGAAGTGGGTGCCCATTCATGATGTTATCTGCTCTGTAGTGATAGAATTTTACCATGAGGTATATTAAAACGAGTTGAGGAAGTATAGGGATAAGAATTGGGTGCAAGCAAATGATAATGTAGCACAGTATAAAAATGAGAGTATGAGGTACGCTTTTCCAGGTTAATAGGTTGATGACGGCTTGGTTAATCCAAATCAATGGTGCTTGACGGGCAACGAATCTATTGTTGTTTTTCAAGAATTGTCCAACGCTTAATGACGGATTGGCTTCTTCGAAAGCTTTACCAAGCTTTCTAGCCTGAACTTGAGATTCGGCAAATAATTCAGTCAACAGGCTGTTTTCCTTCTTTACTGGTGATTGAGGTCTGGATGGAATAGAGTTGCTTCTCTTTGTTTCAATCTTTTCAGACTTTTCAGAAACGCTTGAGCGACGTTCCAAAGAGCTTCTGGAGCTAGTTGGTGATGAAGGTCTCAATCTTTCGATTGGATGGCATGGAGTCATCACTAAATCTTTGCATTTCTTGTGAGTGTTATATCCGCAGCCTATACATTAAGATAAAAAGTACCAGTGCACTTGCAGCCTTGTTTTGCCAAACCCCAGATGAATTTGGAACACAAGTCACAGTAAGTGGGTTTAGAGTATGATGTCAAGACAAAGTTGTGTTGGTCTAAAACAGTATCGCTGGATTGGGACATTGGGAGTGAGAGTGAAAGTCTATTCCCTTCAAATGCGTTATCTAAATCGGACGATAATTTTTCCGTTACTTCAGAGGAGGCCATTAGAATATTTTTTGGGGAATATTTTTGTTTTTAAACCTTTTGGCACACGCCTTTGCCCCTTTTGTAGATAAAAAAGGAAATTCGTACCACCGTAAATTTCGCACTAATTCCCCGCAGATGCCAATGTTGGCAATAAATAGGAGAGGACGCAAGAAATATCTCCATTTTACTTGCAGGCACTCCTCTGCCACTGCTTGTCTATTGTGCCAATGTATTGCTTGGTATCAGGATGTTTCAGAATTTTTCAATTGCTCAGCTTTTTCTTGTCGCTCGATCAGAAAAAAGTAGTGGGATCCGAGGTTTCAATAGGCTTAAAATAGACGAAACAAAGCGTTTGATAGCCCGCTGTCAAAAAATAATTTCTAAAAAGATCCAGAGCAGAAATATAATAAAAGTCCAGGCATTTTTAAACGTTTTCCAAAGATTCGAGATAATCACATTCACATGCCTGTGTCTCTGGTGTAACTTCCGCAGCTGGCCGAAAACTAGCTTAAAACTAGAGATTTCCATTGATTGAGTCATGTCGGTGTGCTGCATCCGTGCTGCGATATCATAGACAAGAATGTATCGCGATTACAGGCCAATTCAAAGATATAGTTTAAAACACATTTCGTTTTATTTGTAAGGAAAGGAACAACATCTAAATCAAACCGACATCTCTCAAGTTGTTACGAACAATAATATCATTTACGGCTGCCATGACAAACTTGATTTGGTTAGTATCTGTAGCACATGTGAAATGGGAATAGACTTGTTTCTCTTCACTTTGGTTTAGCGATGTGAATTTTGTAACCATAAACTGAGAGGCAGGCTCGAACTCATCTGGACCTGAAAGTTACAAACGAATTACCAGTGTATTCAGGGAAATATTTACTAACAGATGACTTTGGCAGTTTGATCTTGAATAAATCCACCTTGTTTAAGAATAGAATAATAGAGGTCTGAACGAACCATCTGGAATTACAAATAGAGTCAAACAATGTGAGAGCTTCTTGCATACGGTTCTAAATTAGCAAATTTCTTACGACAGTTTCATCTTCTACAAGCACTTGATCGTATTCTGAAATAGCAACCAAGAACACGATGGATGTGACGTTTTCAAAACAGTGAATCCACTTTTTACGCTCAGAACGTTGGCCACCAACATCAAACATTCTGTATGTCAATTCGCCAACGCGGAAGGTGGTTTCAGTAATACCAGTAGTCTTTACACGAGATCTCAAAACGTCCTGTTCGGTTGGAGAGTATCCTGGAACACCAATACGGTCTATAGCTTCAAAGTAACTATTATTAATTTGCGAGTACTATTTGGCAGAGTCATTTAATTGGTATTCACGCGATCTAGAATTAGTTTTATCTCACCTATCGAAACATGCCAAAACACCTTCATCTTGCCACAAACTTTTGATGGCGGCTGTAACATCTGCAGGCAAATCTTCAGCTTCAATTTGAGAAGGCAATTCCATAATAACGTTCTTGTTAGCTTCATTTTCGGCGCGTGCCAATGGAATTCCCATATTTTGCATTGCTTCCAATATTACACGCATGGATTGAACAACGTTTGAGAAAATGATTTCTTTGAATGCGTCCTTTTCAGCCTGTGAATAACCAGGACCGTGAATAAGAGTCATTTGTTTTAAAATTGTACTTTTTCCAGATTCACCGGCACCTATTGATTAGGATACGCATACCAAGCAACAACATCTTGATTTCCTTTGCCAAAGCAATCTTTTCGTTCTTGATGTTCTTTTCGATTTCATCGTTTTTCTGTTTCTTCTCCTTATCTTCAGCACTCATTCCACAGCCCATTTTGATTAAATCTTTCTGTTAGCGAATTCGGTTGGCTTACTGTTTTAAATTTAGAAAATAGAAGGTAGGTTTTGAAGTGAAGAAAATGACGTCGAGGGTGTAGTATTGAAGCCTCGCAAATGATTGGCCGTTGATTGTGAGCGCCACATACATTGTTTGCGAGAATTACTGATAACCCCGCTTGCAACAATGAGATTAGTCGGTAATCCTCAATGAAATATATGCATACAGGTCTGGGATTCATAATTATACGTGAATTTGGCTGTTCCTGGTTGAGACTGCCGCGATGGCTTAAGCGCCTCACGTCCCAAACAATACTTTTCTCAAATGAACATTTATGCAGCGGTTTCGTATGGCTATGGTATCATTCACGATCAATAGGCCGTTGATGAGGCAGTAAGGTTGAAACTTGCTTTATTCTTTTTATTTAATCTGTTCAGAGGCACCAATCGCATCCGTGGAAAAACATTATTTACAAACCAATCCATTCAGCCACGATCAGAGAGTGTGGGGAAGTGGACTTTAATTGGTGGTAATCACACTCTCTTGCTACCGGTGTAGCACTGGCAATCTTTATTCATCAACTACTTTTTTCAAACAAGCCTCTCATCTGTGATAGCCATCCACAAAGGACGCCGAGCGGATGGCGCATTAGCTATATTGATTAATTGAACCAAACCACTTAATGCAGCATGTAATTTATTATTAAATCTTTTCTTCGTCGCTTCTTCTTATTTTACCCTTGTTTTTGTTTCTTTCAGTGTTATAACGAGATGAATTGCGAACCTCTCTACGATATTTCTTCCACTTGTGCTTGTTCATCTTCTTTCTTCTTCTTTTCATTATACTGATCAAAAAGAAACCACTTCTCCTTGGACCAACGGAAGGCTCTCTTATTTTTAATTGCGACAAGAGAGTTGAAAGGTGTTCATCAAGATCAATTGCTGTATCAGAAATAATTTGAGAGCCTGGTGGTGAAAATGGAATGAATCCGCCAAACAACTTTGCATACTCATCCAAGTACCATTCCTGCATTACTTCCGGTTGAGGTTCAATAACAATAGGTAGTTTTTTGGTTGGCTGAATTAATCCAAGGGCAAGTGGTCGATGTTGAGAAAAGAATTTTGCCTCCAATACAGAGTCTAATACTAATTCCTTTGGGGATAGAGAAGGCGCTGACTTTTTAATGAGAGAATTGATATCCCTGGATATTATCTTTGAAATCCCTCCTTTCATTCTGATTTCAAAAAATGATTACAAAAAAAAATTCAAGACTCGAAAACGAGAAATGCAACAATATTTAATACATTTACAGCCAAATAGAGAGAAATTAATCCAAATGGTAGATTCACCTCTGGGCTTCTTGATCATGTTCAGTGATATTGACTGCTTCGTCGACCACTAAACTTGATCTGGTTATCGAACGGAATTTCATTTTAAACCATAGAAATTAATTTATCAAATGTTGTAGAGAATTTAAAGTTTACAAAAAAACTTTTTGATCAGAAAATGTCGACATTGGCTTCTGTTTTACCAAAACCAAAACAAAGTTTAAAAACATCGAAATGGGCGGTAGAGCCTGAGCAACCAGTAAAATCAAAGAAATCTGGACCGCCTCCATATTTGAAAAGACAGGATTTCCTTCCGCAGGAAATAAAGGATTTTGGAGATGGAGGAGCATTCCCTGAAATTCATATCATTCAATACCCTCTAGGAATGGGAAAGATTAAAGATATCGGGAAAGAGTCTACAGATGCACTTCCACTACAAACTGACAAGGACGGGAACATCAAGTTTGACTTGGTATTGCGAGAAGGCAGCCATGCCCACAAAAAGGTTATTCACTCATCATACAACGATATGACTGAACAGGATATCGGAGATGTAGTTTTACAGCCAGACGAAGAAATAGTTCAAGAATCGACGGAAAAGACAAGGTTGGCACTAGAGAAGATTATTGATGGTAAGTAATTTGAAGCGGATCAATCAATTAAAATGAATTATCCATTTTATGTGATCTAATCTCAGGAAAAATCAAATCTGGAAAACCAAAGACCTTCCAGGAAGAGCGTAATGCCCCACAATATGTTAAATATGTTCCGGCTGAACAACATACATCGTCTTCTGCTGTCGCCAAATCGAGGATTGTGAAATTAGTAGAGGCGCCTGTCGATCCAATGGAACCACCCAAATTTAAACATCGCAAGATACCTAGAAGTACTGGATCTCCTCCTCCTCCAGTTTTAAGATCTCCACCTAGAAAAGTATCTGTTGAAGAACAAAAGAACTGGGTAATTCCACCATGTATTTCAAACTGGAAAAACGCAAAGGGTTACACTATTCCTCTAGACAAGAGATTGGCTAACGACGGCCGTGGATTACAAGATATTACTGTAAATGAAAACTTTGCTAAATTTTCACAAGCACTCTTTATTGCAGACAAACATGCCAGGGAAGAAGTGAAATTAAGAAGTGAAATGCAAGCAAAACTCGCTCAAAAGCAAAAGAAGGAAAAGGAAGACGAACTTAGAAGACTTGCTCAAAAAGCAAGAGAAGAGCATGCTGGATTCGTGTCGGCAGCTAGTAAGTAGCTATTTAATGGTAGTTGAAGAAGAAACTGAGGATGAAGAAGAATCTGAAGAAGAATTGTCTCCTGAAGAAAGAAAGAGGCTGCGAGAGCGAGATGAATTGCGTAGAGAGAAAGCAAAAGAACGTGAAAAGCAAAATAGAATGTCACACATGGGTAAAGCAGCGTAAGTTGAAATTAATGACAGAAAGGAAAGAGACATTTCTGAAAAGATTGCTCTTGGTGTTGCGCAGCCTACAGCTTCAAAAGAAAGTATGTACGATCAAAGGTTATTCAACCAGTCATCCGGAATGAACTCTGGATTCGAAGGGAGTGACTCTTACGCTTTATATGATAAACCGCTATTTAGTGCGGCGCAATCTCAGAGTATATACCGTCCAAAGAAACTTGATAATGAAATGGCAGATGGCATTGAAGCAGAAAAGATCAATAGTCTCTTATCCAAACCACATAAAGGCTTTAGTGGGGCAGACGCAACGGAAGCAGTGCGCACTGGTCCTGTACAATTTGAAAAGGAAGCCGATGTATTTGGAACTGACGCTTTCATGTCGAATGCAAAGAGAGGCAGGGATAGGGAAGAGAACAACCCAAACAAGAAAACAAGAGGCGAATAAAGTGTTTTTAATTGAATGTATTTGCTTACAATTCAGGATTTTCTTCCTTGATCTCTTTACAAGAAGCAATAATCACATCCTGCTTTGGTTTATCACCAGGGTTGGTTGGGGTGTTTTCAATCTTCTTGACGATATCCATACCATCTGTAACTTCACCAAAAACAACATGTCTTCCATCTAACCAGCTAGTAACAACAGTTGTAATGAAGAATTGCGATCCGTTTGTATCCTTACCAGCATTAGCCATTGAAAGCAAACCTGGGCGAGTGTGTCTCAACTTGAAGTTTTCATCCTTGAAACGGTCACCATAGATTGATTTACCACCAGTTCCATCACCTCTGGTAAAGTCTCCACCTTGAATCATAAAGTTCTTGATTACACGGTGGAACTTTGATCCGGCGTACCCAAATCCTTTTTCTCCAGTACATAGCGCACGGAAGCTATATTAGTAACTGTTACTTTTCGGTAGTAATTGGGACAGTCTTTCCGTAGAGACCAATGGTGATGTCACCAAGAGATTCCCCACCTTGTTCAATAGACATTACGAGGGTGTTGGTAATCATTGGGCCTTTGGCGTCGACAAGTAATGAGAGAATCGTGAGAATGTATGCGAGTGGCAAGATCATTTTGCTTTTGAGGGAAAAATCTTTGGAGACGACAAGCGAGATAATCAAATGCAAAAATGAACTTAAGGGATAGTTTATTAGTAGCTGGTTTTAAATATAGCACCGTTAGCCCAGCAACTGTAAATATTCCCCTTGGAAACCTGCAAGTCCACTATGCCAATCACAGGTTGGTCGAAGCTGTAGGGCCATGGACTGAATGTCTTGCTTGAAGGGCTTTCCATTGTGGAAATAGATTTAATGTCAAAGATCTATTGTTAGACCGGGTATACTTTAATTTCGCCTTTAGAAGACCCAGCAACAATACTGCGCTTTTCTTCATGGAAAGCCAAGCTCTTTACAGAGCTATCAAACGCTACAAAGTCATTCAGGAGCATCCCGCCTGATCTAATATCGATTACATAGATTGATCCCTTTTTGCCTCCAGCAATTAATAGGTTATCTTGGCTGAAAAATACCAATGAGGTTATGCCAGCTTCGCCGACAGGAAATGCTGAATTAGATTATTGTTACCTTTCACTCTAGCTTTGGTATGTGGCAGCAAAGTGTCCCAGATGGACACATTCATTCCATTTGTCGAAGTGCCTGCAGTAGCTACCACTGAGCTTGAGTTGAGGAAGGCAAAATCATTAATTGCTCCTTGATGGCACTGCTTGAGCGATATACAAGGCTTTACTGCGGATGGTTCTGCATCAAACTTCCAAATATACAAATCACCCCTGCTGTCTGATGCACCAAACTTTGCACCGTAAGGATCAAAATGGCAATTAGTCAGTCTTCCTTCACTTTGTGCCGTATAAGTCAGTAGCTCAGGTGCCTGTCCAAATTGATACAACTTGACTGCTACTTCCGGAGAGCCTGATTCGCCAACCCCAGCAAGGACTAGATTAAACAAAATACTTACAATAGTTTAGACTTTTATGTGATTCCAAAGTGGTAGCTTGATATATTGCCCTTCTTAATCTCTGAGTGTTAGTCATTGACTACCAGTCCCTTATCAACAAAATTATTGGTTGGTTTTGGTTTAAAAGATCGCTTGATCAATCGATTAATCGAATCAAAGCTCAAATCCTTTTTCATTGGCAATTCTTCAGATTCAAAGTTAGTTACTACCTGAACTGGCACAGCTTTAGTAATGGTTAACTTTGGAAGATCCTCCTGGGACCTCAATACTTTAGGATCGTCATTCTATCTTAGTAAATAGTTACACTAAAGTAGTTTTCCGAAATTCTGGTATCAATTTCGCAAATTGATGTTGGAGTAGCATAAACTATTTGGTGATGATCCAGAGGATTAATCGCAAATGAATTGATAATATTTTCAGAATTAACAATTGTTTCAGATAAGAATTCCGGAGCATTAAGATCCTCGTCAATGTATGCTCCAGAATCCCATTTTTTGATGCTTTTCGTGTGAAAGATTGCGTTTGCGGTTTTCTTTACATTTCCAGTTCTATTCAATAAGCTCCAAAGCTCTTGTATTTGTAATTCCATTATGTAAGCGGGGATGTTTTCTATGTTATAATATATTTACTGAAATTCATATCCAAACGAAGCCAATTCTTTGTAACTTCAAGATCTAACTCATAAATATAGGCAACAAGCCCCTTTTCTATACCTTGAGTCAGAAAACCAAATGTTTCATCTAGATTTGAATTCACATTCATTATTTCAGCTAGACGTTCCAAGTAGAGCTTGAAAGCTGTTGTGGCGTGTGTGAGTACCATACTATATAATAGTTTTTGGGCTGTAATGGTTTCGGCTGACTCCTTTGTGTAAAGTGCGATACCATACTCGTCATACAATTCTATGCTGTGATCATCAGTGGGAAAAACATCATCAGGGTGTGCCTAAAGTTACAAACATATTACTATCGGGTTGTGATCTGCTAGAGCATCATTTACAACATGCATTATAGCTTTGGCATCATTCTTCAAAAGACCGTCAAATAGTTGATCGCAAAGACCAATCATCCACCAAAGACGGTTCTTATTATGAAATACAGTGGCTAATAGTATTTGAATCATATATCCTGCCCCAACTGCTTGAGCCATCGCCGATTCTGACCAACTGCAATTTAACTCTAAACATTTCGAGTACCAATTCGTAGCAGCAATCAATAATTGTCTCGACATGAACTCGATATGGGCATATCTTTCCATAGAATAATCTTTAAAGTTTCCTTCAAAGCACAAGCTGCAAATAAAGTTTGCCTGATTAGTAAACATTTCGTTTGTAAACTGGATATGATCATCCATCGAATCTGCAAATGGCAACAGTCCCTAAAATCAAAACCTTGTTACCACCCAAGCTTCCAACTCATAGATCTCGCCAAACCTATTTCTCAGCATGTGACTGATTTCGTCAATATCCAACTTGGACGTATTTGAGATATCTTGAAATCCTTTCTTCAAATATTCCGTATATTTTGAAAAAGTTGGATCAGTTTGCAGTTCTTTCTTGTAATAAGACACGGTTTCAGTGGAGTTATGTAAATCCTGAAATTAAAAAATTGGTACATGCAAAATTCTCATAACTAAAAATCGCTTGAAGATTTCCAAGGCATTCTTTCGACAATGTAATCGAAGGTATTCTTTTTTACTGACAACTGGGATTTCGATTGGGATTTCTGATGGCTTTGCCAGTGGTTTAATATCAAGCTCCTCATTAGGAAGATCATCCAAATCCTTCAATCCAGACTCGTAATCACTAAAATCAAGCCCGCCACTAGGCTTCGTATCCAATTCTCCCCAATCTATTCCACCAGAGGTAGGCTTAGATTCCAATTCACCCCAATCAATTCCTCCACTCTTTGGTTTTGTTTCAAGTTCTCCCCAGTCTAATCCCGTAGAAGTTGGTTTGCTTTCAATTTCACCCCAATCAAGCCCATTTGACTCTTTCTTCACTTTAGGTGCTCCCCAATCAATTTCAGTTGTTCCTAAAACTTCATTATCACCTGCAGTTTCCTTTTCAACTAAAATATCTCCTTCCTTTTCCAGCTGAATTTCGGGGATGGTATCCAATTTGTGTTTGATAATCATCTCTAGTGCCAGACTAGGGCATCCTAGTTTATCATAAGACCTTGCACAGTTTACGTATAATTCGATTTCTTCCAAGGAAGTCAACCGAGGAATCTTTGGCAAAATTAGAGTTTTGTAGACTGTTTGCAGGCGATTATACAATAAAAGTAATGCTGGATCTAAAGTAACAAATCTGTTTTCAACCTCACATGGTTCTGTTAACAATGAAGGAAGCGGTCTGGTTAGTGAATAGAAAGCATTTTCTCGGTTATTTGCAATCGTCCACAACAGACAAGAGAGCCATCGGTCGTTTGCTTTACAGGCATCAGGAATTAATTGATTTTGTAATATATCAGACAAGACAGGACCTCCCTCTCCCTCGTATATTCTGCAAATTGTAATTGCGAGCTGCGGATCCTTTAGTTGCTTGATACAAACATTTGCAGCATCCTTTAATTTTCCGGCCAACAAAAAGAAGGCTGCAGCATATTCTGAATCAGTAAATCAAGTACCGTATCTTTGTTTCCCTAAAAGAGCGAAAGCATTTTTTTGTGCTGCTGTTTTCCACCTATCTTCATCAAAATTGTTGGCCAAAAACTTCATCATTTGATTTTGTTCTGGATGACTGTTGGCAAGCTTCCACAGTCCGGTTAAAACATTCTTTTTCTTCAGTGCCAGGTAGTAAAGCGAACATGCGACTGGGTCATTAACTCCATTCTCTCCCCAGAATTGATTTCTAGCAATATTTTCAAATACAGTTTTCTATAGTTAATAAAACAAACCAAGGTGTTATAATTTGCTATCCAATACCCCATTCCAAAATCTCTTGCGTCTTTCCATTTTAATTTCCCTCCAATACATTGGGTCATCACATCTAGGATATAGTCCTGCGAATCACTAAAGAATCCCCAACAATAATCTCTGGGAGATAGGTTATGGGGTGTTTGGCGATGGTATTGATAAATTGCAGCTATATAATATCGGAGCCCATTTTCATCGAGGGAACGGCGATGCTGTTCAATTTGCTCAAAAGCTTTCACAAATGCTGTAACATCATCAAAGTTCTCTATTCCACTAATTGGTAAATTCTCAACCAAATAGTCTACGTGAGTCTTGGAAAATGTCCCCAATTCATTTAAAGCCGTTTCATCCGTAACCCCAAACAAATCCTCATAGGCCATCTTATTGGATATATCCTAGGGTGAGAAACAAGTACATTATCTTCACCAGTGAGCTTCCATAGCGGAATAGGTAGATGTGTCAACTTTCTGTTTGCTTCAATTGATAATTTAACGAACCGGTGTAGCAGAGAAAGATTATACTTTACCAAATCATATTTTCCCCAGAACATATACTGGATTAATAGTGATGGGTTGTAATCTTCAAGCCTCCCTGAATGCACAGAAGACAGTTCCAGCATATTGGCTGGAACTCCTTTTCCATCTTTTTTCCACGGAGAGAATATGAAAGTTTTCAAGTTTGTAGCGACAAACAAAGCACCGTGTTGTAGCCAAGATACTGCCTGTATATTTTCATGTTCTTCCACAACAAAATCAATGATAGATTTCCATTCAATTCCTGCATCCACATGGCTGTTTGTGTAAACATTTACTGTGCGCGTATCTGCTACTGCTAGTAAGTGCTGCCCATCATAACAGGAGTGCCAAGCCATATCTACAAATTTGTTTCTTTCTTTAGTAAAATCATACTTTAGCTGGATTTGATATTCAAAAATTAAATCTAGTCCATCAATTTCATTATCCAGGATATCTATCAAATACTGACCGTTGGATTCATGAGCTGGATTAGAATAAAAGATACCTATTGCTACTTTACCAAAAGCAGCTATCGACAAATCCACAATTGTATTTTTGGTTGTGGAATCAATAGAGTAGACTTCTGTGAGTTGCTTGCTTGATGAATCGGATAGAGTTGACGAATCTTCAAAGTCATACAGATTGATCTTGTAGGTATCAGTAATCACTCCAAATTGAGATGGTCTGCACAGTTTGATGCTTTCGTTCTTAAAGTCAAACATTCGAATTGAGAATGCATGAAGCACATTTGGAATCTGCGACTCGCTTTCCATATTAACCTCAATTCTTTCATCGTCTACATTAAACAATTTTACCAGAAATTTTCAGTTTCCAAATAATCACATTTCCTAGTGATGACACTGCCAGCAATCTGTATACCGAGTCTTCACTTTGTTGAATATCCAATAGCATAAACTTTTCTGTCCTTTTGGAACAAACCTCTTCCACTCTGTACTCGATATTTTCAATGAATATTAATTTAATGGCGTTTCCGACTGCGGTTATGATAATGGGTTCTGCATATTAGCTGATATTACTGTTTGGAAACCAGTTTAAACAGTCAGGCGTGTTTTCAAATGGAACTTGACAGTGAAATGTTAAACCTAGAGTAGATCTTAACCCAATCTAACATTATTTCAGAATTACCCTTGGTAACCGTGAAGAATAGATTAAAAGCTGATTTTGATGATCAAATAGGGCGAAAAGCGGTAACGCTTGATGTTTGACAATCTTTTGTATTTCACTTTGCGGCGCTGACCAAGAAACTCTCAGGTACAGTCTTGGAGAGGACCAGTTGTGATTGAAAAAGTCGTCCAGGTTCATACTGTACGCATTCATAACATTTTCATCGTTTCTAGTCAAAAATGTGATTTCTGGGGTGTGATTACAACTTTCTACTGGGATACTGTAAAATGAGTGAATAGGATTGCCAAAAAATGCAAAGTCAGACTCTTGAACAGTTCTTTCCGATACCATAATGGTATTAATCTTTGTTACTCTGGATGGAATGGAAGCCAATCCCTTATTAATAGTAAGTTACTTGTATTCCCCAGATAACCATAGTGCCATTTGATCGAACTTCAAATAGCATATCTGGAAACTCGGCCAAGGAATCAGTTAATTTGCTTGGGGAGGATATCAAGGTCTTCCTGAAAGATTTGATTTCTTTTTGAGTACGCAATGCATCTGCAAGTGCTTTCCCTGTTAACCAATGCAAGCAAGATATTGAATATTGATTTGAAAGTACTGAACTTTGATTGGTGGTGGTTGGATCCACTACTCCACACAAATCAAAGTTATAGAAACCGTATCCATGTTCGTTCTGTGCCCAGAATCGGACAATTTGGTCGTTACATCTGGTCATCAAGGCATTGTTGCAAAGCCGTGAATCAGAAGGGAATCTCCACTCAACATCTATAATTTCCTTTGGGTGAGGTAAAATGATGAAATCGTAGGCAGAATTGCAATCTAATCAGTTAGATGAACTGTACTTGAAGTCCTGTAATACCAAACAATAACAGACGAATGATTCTATGTTAAATAAATCTACTTTGCTGAATAAAGCAATAAACTTGCAACATGGTGAATATTGACACTTTGAAGGACTAAATGGCAGCTCAGCGGAAAGCTCTAGCGAATAGTCTGGCTTGTATATAACGAGCTTGCTTCCAACAACGAGCAAATTCCCTGACATTAGAGCAAGATACCATTTTCCGCCCAATCAACCGAATTTATCTCGAATCCAGTTTGTATCTGATCCAGCTTGTTCCACTTTCCTTCATGAAACGAATACTTTGTAATCAAATCTCCAACTGTAAAACAAATCTAAGATTAGTTTAATTTACTGTCTTTGTAATGGGGTGAATCGCTACACAGTTTACTCTACCGCTGGCTTGAATCTGTTGTAGTAGCTTGAAATCTCCTGTTAATACATTCACAATTGAACCAGTCGCGTAACACTATATTAGCTACCAGTTACAATCGTGGTTCCTTGAAAGGTAGATGAAGATATTGTAGGGTAGTAGTCATCCGAGAAATTTGGTTTTGCTCCAAACAAACCTTCCTTGTTCATTGTGATTTGTTTTTTAAGCTCAAAAAAATAAACAGAATAAATCAAATGAATCCAATATTATTATAATGAATATAATTAATTGATGCAACCAAGGAGGTATGAATTAAGAGTGGATAAATTGTTACGGCCAACGCAGATCCGAACAGAGAAGAAAAGATTTCACCGTACAAGCCAGCAGTAGCGGAATATTTCACTTTAAATATCGATTTCATTCCACAGTCATTCTACGCCACTTGTAACCCCTAAATGAAGAACTGGAAAAAATTTCTCTAATCTCTAAAGGTAAGACTAGATCACTTTTCTTTCATTTCCAAGCTAACCTGGCAATTCACAAAGAACGAATGGCAGGTTAACAAATAGCTCTCTTGAAATGCCTCCTTTTAGAATGACTTTATTCCTTCGACAGATGTCCAACCCAAAAGTTTTCTTTGATGTTACTGCTGATGGTGCCGAACTTGGCCGCATTGTTATGGAAGTAATACAACTGCTAACTGTAGCTCCGCGCTGATGTAGTCCCAAAGACTGCTGAAAACTTCCGTGCTCTTTGCACTGGTGAAAAAGGATTCGGTTACCAAGGATCCTCCTTCCACAGAGTTATCCCTCAATTCATGTGCCAAGGTGGTGACTTTACCAACCACAACGGTACCGGTGGAAAGTCTATCTACGGAAACAAGTTTGAAGACGAAAACTTTACCCTCAAGCACACCGGACCTGGTATTCTCTCCATGGCTAATGCTGGACCAGGAACCAACGGATCTCAATTCTTCTTGTGCACTGTCAAGACCGCATGGTGAATATTTTCTAATTCTAGGTTGGATGGCAAGCACGTCGTATTCGGATCTGTAGTTGAAGGTATGGACGTTGTCTCAAAGGTTGAATCCTTTGGATCTCAATCTGGAAAAACTACCAAGAAAATTGTCATTGCAAAGTGTGGACAATTGTAATTTAAATAAATTGCAACTGTTTCGTTCTCTATTTTTATTTCTTTGCCCTGAGAGACGTCTTGGTTTCTGTCGCGAACTTTTTTGATTTTTCACTTTTGTTCGCACAGAAATCATCCTCACAAATGAGCGAAGTAAAAAGTCCGTATTATGCAGAGTCGCTTAAAGACTTTCAAAACGAACTGGACCAAAGAAATGCGCTCGCTCTAAAGGAACTGAACAAACAAATTGACGAACTCGCGAAAAAACCAATAGATCAATTACCACCGTATCTGGACTCTATTGGCTATATTTCACCACCGCTTGGCATGAACGACGAATTATCTTCTTTTCAGAAAGACCGTTCTGACCTCAGTTGGGCATTGAACCAAGATTTCAGCGAATTTCAAAGGCTTTCAACTAGAAAGGACGATAAACACTTTGATAATTATTCAACACATGACAGCAATTCTATATTAGGTGCTGGTTTATCGTCCTATATTGCTGCTGCAGGGGAGACTACTGGACGCGAAAAGTCTCCTCTACCTGTAATTTCAAGACCGCTTTCTGGCCTATATATTCCAGACTCTTTCCTTACAAACAATTCTGAACGCGAATTTGACAAGGACGAACATTTATTGTCTATTCTAAAGAATGAGGAGGATGAACTTTCGCCGTCGGCCCCTCCTGCCCACTCTTTTGACCGTGATGTTGGTAGCCATACGAGTCCAAAATCTCAAAAATTCGCACAATTTGATAATCCAACACTAGACAGTCCTGAAAAATCATTTGGAAACCTATTGGCTGGAATACAATCTTCTGACTATCGCAGCAGCTTGAAACTAGAACAAGGAAAATCTACGAATAGTAAGGAAGAAAAGACACCTAAAACAGCCGATGGTAAATCCAACTTGAATGAAACCTTTGCAGAGTATTTGAAATTCAGATACTCGGAAGGCCGATACAGCCCAGATCCAAATACTCAAATAAAAATCACCAACAACGAATCAAGCAAAGAAGCTACGGCACAACGTGACGCTAGAGATAAATATATTCCTCCAGCAGAGTATGGAAAAGACCCCGTGGGCGAAACTTTTAAATTTATCAAAGACTTGGATTACAAGCAACAACTATACAGAGATCTTGAATCAGATGGCGATTTTAGCCAATATAGAGCAGAGCCTAAAGCCAGTGATGTATCAGAGAGACGCAAATCTCCTGTTAACAGTCACCCAGCTTCAGAAAAGCCGGATACTGACTTTAAAGCAAAATACGATTGGAATCCGATCCCTGAGCAATATCAACCAAGTGGCCCATCGAATGATGATAATTCAAAAGGTACCTTTTGCTAATTTAGCTATCATCAATGCATTGAAAACACTGCAAGATCGTGTTGGAAGGCTGGAGGGAGAAAAATCAGCAGCACAACAAAAAATAGATTCTCTAGAAAGAGAGCTATCTACTACGAAAAAGCTGCTCTTTTTACAACAAGAACAACAGAACAGAGAAGGTAAACTTTTACTAATATAGTATTTACCAAATCACAGCCAGTTACTTCTCACGAGAATGAAAATTCTGGTTTCAAACCTCGGGCTTCGGTTCCAGTGGCAGAAAGGACTGGAGAGAAAACTTTAGAGGATATTGCCCAAGCTAGGCAACGAGTATATGATCTGAAAGAACGAGTAGATAGAGTAAAGAGTTTGGGTGTATCTGCAGGCATGAGTGAAAACGATGCAAGAAATAATTTGGAATCTCGATTATCGTCGGTGTATCCAGATGCAGGAGTAAAAAATGAAGAACCATTTGAAAAGCATTTGAGAGAAACTGTAGAGTCTATCAAAGCAAAACAAGCTATAGATAACGAAGCTAGAACCAGCGAATTCCGACAGCAATTAGATAGCCTCAACAAAAAATTCGACTCTTTATCTACTGAATCACCTAATGACGAAGAATTCAAATTTAAAAGTACATACACAGAGACAGCATCTGCCGCCTCTCCTTTGAAACCTTCAGATTTGGACCATGAAGCCAACGAATTTTCCAAAGTAGCAGATAAAGCTGCAGCCGATTTTGCAAAAGAAGCCAAGCGTTCCGCTACAAAAGAATCCATCGAACGGAAACAAGCCGAATTGAAAAAACTTCGAGAAGAAATAGAATTAGAAAAGTCTGCTAGAGCAGAATATGAAAGGATTCCAAAACAGCCGGTAATTAGAATCTAAGTCTAGGTGCCTGACGCTTCTATGTTGAAAGAAAAGATCCTGGATAAGATAAAGTTAAACAGTGCCTTGAAAGAACGAAAGGCTAACCTCGAACAAAGTTCAGCTCCTTCCGGCCCAACTTGGAAAAAAGTTGACAAGAAAGGAAAGCATACATTCAGGGATCACACTGTTTCTTCCTCTGCTCATATTCGCAAAAAAGGACCGCTAGAAGTTCCTGCAATTGTCGGAGAAGAAACTGGTGCTAGAGAAATGCCGTTTATTGTTGGAAAGGTACCAAAGTAATTGACATTAGAATATTGGCAAGTCTTTTTCTGTTACTGCAAACTTGCAAAAAGTATTTTCAATGTTGAAATCGCATAATCCAGACCTGTGTTCTGTATGTAGCAAAAAAGCTCCGCAAACACAATCTCATAGGCACAGGGAACCTAGTACTCACCGGCCCGTTCATGTTTTGGATTCGCCAGAACTCCTTTCTGGAAAAATAAGGAGAAAATCTAATTCTGAAGGCCCTGTTAAATCAAAGTCGGCAGAGATATTGGGTATCCCAACCAGTGATCAGGAACTAAAGGACGAAATTAGCTCCACTCGAGAAGATAGCCTATTGCACGTATTAGGTGTATTAGAACAAGAATTCAAAGAGTCGAAAAGGTAGATTATTCTAACAAAGCCAATACCATTCACTAGTAAAGCAATATGAAACAATTGCTGAATCGATGACAGAGAAAACAATATCTGAAAGCAGTGGCTCAAAGACTTTGAAGGCAATTGGTGACGACTTGCGCCTGATTATTCAAAACATGGAAACCAAGGTACAGAGAATTTTTAATTTCTAGAGTGACCAAATCACTATACTCCGGGATATTATTGCCAACTCTATGACTAGGGTACCAAAGAAACCAGTGGAAAAGCCGAAAAAGAAAGCACCAAAACGATACACGATGGATACAATCACATCAAAATCGAAAAAGGAAAACGCTGTTAGAAGGCAGGCCGATCCTGTTTGGGCTGTTTCTCGTAACAGAGCTCGTAGTCATTCTCCTGGCAGAGCAATGGCGTCACTTAGTCTTTTGAAAAGTAGTTTTAAAGTTCAAGATACTTTGGGATTATCAGAAATATAGATCCATAAGCACATAGAACTAATTATTATTTTAATAAATATTTCAGATATATTACATATTAGTTGTCATTCTTAATTTTCCTGGTCATCATCTTCCAGTTCTCGCACTCTTTGGAATTGCTTCATTAGCAAGTCCTCAAGGGCTCTTCGTTCCTGCTTTGCCTTTTGTTTTTGCTCTTTCAGTTTCTAATATAAATGCAAAGTTACCATTTCCAGTGCAGCAACCTGTTCACTAGTTTCCATCGGTTGCACCCGCTTGCTCTTTTTCAACGGTTGTTCAATTATTTGTGTATTTTCCCCTTCGACAACGATTGAAATTTGGAATGGATCTTTGGTTTTTACATTCTTCCATTGCAAAATATTTACAAGTACTTGAAGACACACTTCTTCTAAAGATAGGTTCCCTTGGCCAACCGGCTCCATTGACACGTCTTTGCTGCGAAGTTGACTAATTGCTTTTATCTGCAAGTCGCTAAAATCAATAGATATTTTATGATTTTCTCTGTCACTAGTTGATTGTGTAGCATTTGATTGAGGGGATTCGACATTGATAGAATAATACAACGCTAATGCGGTATCATCCAAAATTACACCGCTTTCACCGTTGATAATTATATTCCTTTTTAATAAGCCCTCTTCTTTCCATTCGATTACTTGTACAATTAACTGTAGACATATTTCCTCCAAAGTTAAAACGAAATTATTGAGGGCTTTGGTTTGATGGATTGAACTAGGGGATGGAAGATTGGTATAAGTTATATCCATAGTGTTTTTTTCAACAACGAAAGAAATCTGCAATTCGTTGTTCAGGATCTGATCTTTCCATTGTAGGACGGCAGCCAAAATATTCAAGGATATACTTTCTAGTGTGCAGTTGGTAATAGTCACAGAATCTGTTGCTGGCTTTTTCTGTCGAATAATATCAACAGCCATTTCTTGGATTTCCGTTAAATTCAATTTTGGTATACTCAAAGTATTTTCATTGATATATCTAAGCATTTGAACTTCACGCTCATTCAATAGTACTGCATTCCGCCCGTTGATCAACACAGTCTTTTGTAAAGGAGTATCTGGACATTCATTCTTCCATCTAATAATCTCCAAAACTGCTTCCAGGCAAACATCCTCTAAATTGGGTAGAGAAGTATCTGACAGTATCTTTTCAGAAAAGTAAAGTAGCGAATCTTCTGGACAATCGACATATTGTGTAGAGAAGCTATTATCTACGAGAGAAAACTTTATCTGAAGAGTTTCACCGTCAGTCTTGTCTTTCCACTGTAGCAATGTAACCAAAATTTCTACACATTGGTCTTCAAGACTTAAATTGAGTTTGTGAACAGGTTTGATGCTTCTTTCAGCGTTTTCAAGCGCTTTTAAAGCTTGTCTCTGTATTTTAGAAATATCAACATTTGAGGAGTTTCTTCTGGCAGTAATTCCAATGTCACCCCCTTCACTCGATTCCGACTGATTAGAAGACCTTGACGCCCTGGTAGCTCTATCTAGGTACATTTTGTAGAAAGCATCTTCCCTGGCTGTCAATGCTATGCATTTTGCCCCATCGACAATAACTGACTGACTGAATTTGCTTCCATCATCCAATTTTTTCCATTTGAAGAGTTCCAAAATTACTTGAAGGCAAATTTCTTCAGCATTATTTACACAATTCTTTAGGTTCCTGTTCCTACGAACTACATCCAGAGCTCTTTCTGGAAAATCAAAGTAGTTTACAGTAAAGGTGTTAGATTGGTCTATACTGATTTGCAGCTTAATAGATTTATGGTCTACCTGCTCTTTCCATTGAAGAATGCTTGAGAGAATTAGAACAATTATATCATTGAAAGAACAATGTTCCTGGACAAATGTCTCTGTCGAAGGCTTTTTTTGTCTAATAATATCAATCGCCATCTCTTGTAGGTCGTTGTAGTTTGATGGTAACTCCTCTTTGGATTGCTGGTCCATGTTGGAAAGTATCGTCTGGTATAGTTCTGATTCCTTTTCATTCAGAATGACGCTAATATCGCCTTCCATGATGACTGTCTTTGTTAGCGGCTGTCTAATTTCTTGGTTTTTCCAGTAAATAACACTCACAAGCAAGTTTAAACAATTATCTTCCAATTTCTTAAAATACGGCAAGAATGCTACACTCTGGCTTATGATACTGTATCCATCCGTTTCCAAATCTTCATATTTAATGGATAGCGAATCTTCTTCAAGTTTAATAACCATCTTTTGGGGTTTCAAGTCTGGATGATTTTTCCACTGCAAAATATTTACCAGTATGTCTAAACAAGTATCTTCAAAGGCTTCATACGACCGGATGACTGCTGCTTTTGATATGGATAATGTTTCCAATTTCTCAATAGCCCTTCTTTGTAAATCTTCCACGTTAATTGAGTATGGACTTGCTAGCGAATCTATATCAGTCGGAGGTATGGTATCTGAAAATTCACTCTGCAGCCAGGAGTCATAAAAGTCTTCTGTTGGATTTACATGAGTTGCTTCTGAGCCTGAGCGACTTCTAACTGGCGGTTCTACAAGTTTTTTGTCATCCATGTTATCCTCCATTTGCGACTTCAATAATAACAATTCTGATTTTAGTTGTGCTACTTGAAATTCTATTTTAGAAAACTGTTACCAAGCTGTTCTTTGTCGCTTTTAGCTATTGCCAATTCCCCTTGAAGCCAGTTGGTGTCTACGAACTGCTGGCTATCCCTAGGCGTCTGCTTCTTTGCCTGTTCATTTTTTAATTTCAGCATTGCTTCAAAATAAAGGGACTTCCAAACTTTGACTTCATCCGGCTCTACTCCTTCTGCATTAATTTTACTTTCTCTTCTAAGCAAGCTGGATCTTCTTTGCGTGAGCATTATATCCTCTCTTTCACTTTGCCTCCGAAGTGGCATTTGAAATCCAAACAAAGAAATTTTTTGAGTTTCGCCAATGAGATTTTCCACACAATGGTGGGCTTCAATGGCTTTAATTTTAATGGAATCCCAATCATCATCATTTAGTTGAGTTTGTTTCTGGATGTCCCAATTGTGATTTTTTAGTTATAAAACCTTAGTAAAAAGCATTTTCGGTTGCTGTACATACTTTATTACTCGTAATCAAAATCGTGATCGTCTTCTAATTCTCTTACTCTCGATATTAACAAATCCACCAATGCTCTTCTAGTTTTTCTTTCAGCCTTTGCTTTTTGACTCAAATCTTTCAATTTCTGTAATAAAAAAATCAATTACCTTTTCCAATACAATATGTTTTTCTGGTAATACTGGTACAAGTTGAGGCACAGAAGGTTGTGGGGTTATTTCGCGTGCAACTGGTGTAATTGGCTTTTCTTCAACAACTTGTGATTGCTCAGCTTTCAGAATTCCTATTTCTGCCATCATCCACGACTGTGAGAGATACAACTGATCAAAATTATCTGATTCTACTTTCTCTGCGGCCCCAGGGATACCGTCTTCCAGGGTTCCCATCTTGCCATCAATTGTGAGATTCATTCGCAACGGAGAAGGTGATGGGCTAAACTTCCACTGAAGAACTTGAACAAGTAACTCCAAGCAGATATTTTCTAGAGAATCTTGCTTTGAAATACTTTTCGATGAGAACGATTGCTTGTTTCGTAATTCTTGAAGAGCTTTTCCACGTATTGTTTCATAATCAATGTTAATTGCGAGCAGATCCTCTTCACCTTCCAATTCGTTGGAATTGTTTATTCCTGCCTCTGCTTGGTTGTAGCTAAATGCGATGTATTCTTGTTCATATCTGATTCTTTCACACGCGAATTCATAGTTTTGAACTCCAATGGATGCCTGCAGCCAACTATTAACTAGTACTTCTTGTTGTTTTTCGATCAAGGCGTCATTTAACTGTGAGTTACTTATTCCAATAGAAGCTTGAAGCCAGGCAAAGAGCAAGTACTCCTGATCCAAACCTACGTTGGCGGATACTTCGAAAGGAATTTCACCATCAATTTCCAATGGTGAATCAACCACCATTGATTCATCTCCATTCAGTACTATCGTCACTTTTAATGGATTTTCCAGTTCTTGGTATCTCCATTGCAATATTCCAACCAAAACCTCATAACAAATATTTTCCAAGGTATTAGAACCTGCAACTCTTTCTTTGCTAGCTGCTTTTTGTTTCAAAGCTGTGATTGCCTTTTCTTTCAGCTCTTGATAATCGATAGAGATGCCAATCATTTCATCTTCATTGTTGTAGTCGTAGGCATTGACAATAGCAGCATCCGCCTGGTTATATGCTAAAACAAGATACTCTTGATGATGCTGTTGTTCAGAAGTTGCAAATTCTGCTTGTTTAATCATTGAGGAGGCTTGCTGCCATGAGCTCAATATTTCTGATTGTCTCAGTTCTTGAGAAACAGTTGCCAAAGATCCTTGAGCAATCATCAGAGAAGCTTGTAACCAAGCAGATACCAAATAATTTTGAGAATCAAACACTTCAGTGGTCGATATTACGGAATCTGAAGCCTTTACATTATCTCTAGAGAAGATCTCTTTGTCAATAGTATAGGTAGACCCTTCTGAGACCACTAGTGACATTTTAAATGGCTCAGTGGTAGGATTGAATTTCCACTGGAGTAAATGCACCAAGATATTGTAACAGGCATATTCAAAAGTAAGTTCTTCACCATGAACGCCATTGATTGGTGATTTGGATCGCAATGTTTCTAAAGCTTGATTTTGAATTTTTTCGTAATCAATAGACAGGAATAAAGCATCTTCTTGATGTTCAGCAGCATTGACTATTCCAGTTTCAGCCTGGCTGTATGCTAGCGCGATATAATGCTGATCGAATTGCTGTCTTTCAGCGGCAAACTCTGCATATTGAATAGCCAAAGTTGCTTGAATCCAAGCAGTAACCATATTCTGCTGTGCGTTTTCAATATCCAAGGTCATGGTTTCAGCACACTGAATAGCAAGGCTAGCCTGAAGCCAGTCAGCTTTGATTTCTTTGTTTCTTGCCAAAATGTAGTCATCGTTAATTTTGGATGTAACTATTCCAGTTGTTGCTTGCATCCAATCAAGTTTAATGGAATCTTGTTCTGACTGACTGAGCAACGCTTCAGTTTTCGCACTTTCTACACCAATAGATGCCAATAACCATGCACCAGCCAAATCCGTCTGTCTTTGTTGCTTTTCAGCCTCTTCCTTTTCAGCATTGCATATCCCTACACTACCTTGAAGCCAGGAGGAAACAAGATATTCCTGGCTATATTTAGCAGAATGATCTATAATTTCCTTTTGCTGAATAGCATGAGAAGCCTGGAACCATGTAGTATTCAAATCGTATTGGTAACATTCATCAGATTCGTTAAATACAGTAATAGATGAATCGGATCTTGTGCGAGCAACAGGCTGATTTGGTGGTTGCTTTTCAGCGAGACTCATTTCAACAAAGGTCTGATTTAAGTTGCCGATGTTTTCTACCATTAATTATATTTACCAAGTGCTGCTTTCAATGAATTGCTAATACCGATTTCTGCTTGAAGCCAAGAGCAAATTAAATCATGTTGGTTATCATACTGCACAGCATTATCTACATTTTTGATTCCAACTTCTGCTTGAAGCCAGCAGGAGCTCACATAGTCTTGTGAATCCAATTCAATCCTGTTTTGTTCATTCTTCAATTTGAGCATTGTTTCAAAGTAGAGATTCTTCCATACCTTAACTTCCTCCATCAATGCTTCAACTGTGAATGCATCTTCGATTGAGCGAGTGCTGTAGCTACTTGACCTGCCACTCATTAAACTTGAGCGCCGTTGAGAAATGATACTTTCGTCTTCATATGTCATGCTCATTCTTTTCACAGGCATGAAACTTTGGCAAGTTCTGAAACCAATTTATGAGTGTTTGTTGGGGCTCTCCGTCCCAGTATCAATGGGTTGGCTTGACATGCTACACCCCCAACGAAAAAATATGGCGGTCAAGAGTGTAGCCCAGATTAAAAATATCTCAATCAGAACCAATACTAGTTCTACCAGAGCAAATCATTGTCTGATTAGAATTGGGATTCGGCCGGTCAGTGCATCTGACCAATTCATAAAGTAGCAAAACGATTTATTATACTTTTTTAGGGGTATATTTCCTTAAATTCTCCATAGAAGCTGACTTTCTAGGAGAGAGGTTCTCCATTGACAAGCTCTTGCGGGGGCTTTTCATGACAAACACAGATGTATTGATAAATCGCAAAGCAATTTCTTGATTCTAAGTAAAGCTGGAATTACCAAACTGCTTAACGTGAAATCTTTGTATCTAAATTCGTTTCCATTTTGCTGATAGAGCTCGATACTGCTTTTTAGTTCATTTTCAAGCTTCAATAGAGTAGGGAAACAAGTTTTGCGGAATTTCTCTTCTTCTAATAACTGGAAAGATGGTTTAAACAGACGTTTTGGGTCAGAAGCAGTTACTTCAAACTGTTTAATTCGAGATAACAGATCCTGGCGTTTATCCACAAGATCCATTATCGATTTGGTTGCCTTATATTGGCTCTCCAGGCAGGCTAATTCATATTCCAATATTTTTACAGAATTCAACGTGTATGGTGTAATTTGATTGATAATATTGGTTTGGTGCTCTTTTGACGTGCTGCATTTTTCCCACAGCACTTCAACTTGATGGAGTAAATTAGCGATTCGGTCATGCATTTTGACTTTCCACTGTTCGTATAACTCATCTCGCATTTGCTGGTACTATATTAGTAATTATTACTTGATTCAAATTTTCGTAATTTATAGACAATTCTTGTTCTGACATTCCCAATTCTTTCCAATATGATTTGATTTCACCCGTTAATTTTTCAACTTGAATCGATAGAACGGAATAATGCTTTTCCATATCAAGTGAAAGCTCATCGAGTTCCTTTAGAATCTTGTCTTGCGCGGTTATTGGATAGTCGAGGCTGTAAGGTGATGTAATCACTTTTTTAAAGTATTTCAAATTCGATAGCCTGACTGCTATATCTTCAGGAAGATAATTCTTGATTTTGGAGTAATCATTCTTGATAGTCGTCACCAATGATTGCAACTTTTTTATCCGTTTGTTCTGTATCAGAATGTTTGTACCTGCTCTTCGTTCAGCTTGAAGATGATTTTTTTCATTTCATTGATTCTATCAATTGACAAGTCGATTGGCTCCAAATTCAAGTCAAACAAATCTTTGTAAAGATCGCTTTCCAATTCAATCTTTAATCTGGTATATTCACAAATGAGATAGTTTGCAGCGTTCCATCGTTCATAATAAATCTGTGTTAATATTCGTGTACCGAAAGCAAGTACTGTTTCTGTTGAATCAATTGCTTAATCGTGTCCGGTTTCTGCATAGGGAAATGCAAACATGACGCTAAATGATTCACTATCTTTAAAATCTCTTTTGATTCTCTAATGTACAGTCGGTGATCCATCAAATGTTTGATTGACTGATCAGTGTCGTGAAGTAACTCAATCCACTTTTTCTCGGGCTCGTATTCGTTGTCGTAATCCTGTATTTCTAATTGGCGGCATTCTAACAGCACTTTAATAAAATTCTCTATTTCTGGTTTTGCTTTTTGCATGACAAAAATTGTCCACTGTCCACCACAATCTTGACCACTCACGTCAGTTTCACTTGCACCAATATCACTGAAAATGGACATATATCCGATCGCATGGTAGATGCGGTTACGGATTGGCGAGCAATTTGAGGTTTGTGGTGACTTGGAATTTACTTCAGATCCAGTAAATACTAGACGATAATAAATCAATGTAATTAATAAGTCCTGTTTATTAATGTTTATCAGATTGAATGTGCATAAAATACTATTGATTTACAACCTGAATTTGTAAATCCTCGCCTGCAAGCATGTAATCATCAACAAATAATGCTTCCTCTATAGAAGCTTTGACACTTTTGATTGATTGGGCTACAGTTTCTGTAATGCTTGGCATTGAAATTTTTAATCAAAACTCGCTTGTCTGAATTAGTAGTCCGATAGCCAAGCCACAGTCTGCAATGAAATGACAATCACATCAATGCCAATATATATGTGAAATTGTATGCCATTATCCCAAGCTTCCATCAATACTCCTGTATTGAATAAAATTTAAGGATTCATTTGACTGATATCTGTTTATGCAGTCTCATTCCTCTAATTGGTTCTGAATAGCCCACTAGTGTAACAGCCAATGGTATGTCCAAGCATAATTACAGTCTATCAAGCATTTATCACACAGTCGAGTCCTACTCGCAAAATCGAAAAACTCGTCTTTATTCAAATAACAAACTGAACATTCTTTATACCATGTGAATGGAAAAAAGTTTCATCATAGTGTAATCCAGAAGCAATAGCCAAACAATCTTCAAATTCATATTGTTCCAAATCTTTGGATACAAACGATCGGATATTTGGGATTATTGTCGTGATGTTTTCCAAGTAAGTGTTTTCCTTTGGCATTTTAAAGCTGATCATTTCCAATTTGATGTCCGCGTTCACACAAATGCAATAAGAAGGAAAGATGCCCAAAGTTTTTCTGGTGAGATTATTACCTTTAACCATTATCCCATCAACAAACGAATGAATTTCAAGTTTGTCTCCTTTCTCAATTGAAATTTCATATTCGTTTCTGGGGATAAACGAGTGACTAGCTTCCTTGGTATCTTTGAAATAAAAGTATTTGATCATATCCAAAAAGACATTGGTTCGATTTCCATTAGTAATCAATACAATTTTTTTAAATCCAGGGTGCCAATTTTGATCCAACAATTTCCTGATACATGAAAACACATGATTTTTGATAATTAAGCTTGTCTTTACTTCTGGAAATAAATCCGTAGAAGATCCTACTGCTGTTTCAATATTGTCTTGGCTATCTTCAGAAATCAATGGTTCTTGAAGTGGATCTTTATATTTGATTGATTGCAACAAGACTGATCGCGAGAATATTCCATAGTACAATATGTAAATCAGTAGCAGCGCTGCTTGCTCGACACCAAGAAACAAGAGCAAATGAGATGGTAAGACTACCAGTGGAAACATTAAAATTTTACTCGCGCGTTTTAATTTATACTCCCCTTGCATGCAAAATGTGCAGTTGATGAGAAGCATTCCATCTTCTCTCCCGCCATTGGTATTTACAATGAATGTTGACAACGATTCCACTCGTTCAGCATAATCACGTATCCCTCACACAATACATATTGAAGAAAAACAGCGGAATTGCTCCAACTACCGCTAAAAAGACCACCGTATAACATGGAGAGATTTTTAAATTACATTTTTATTCAAAACTTGTTGGTGAGTTCAATCTTTTCGGACAGCAATCTAGTGACTAAATCCCTCTTTTCAAAGCACTTGTATGTTGACCATCCACGGGCAGCAAACATTTCCTTGAGTTCTTTAACAGATTTCTGCATCAGCTGCTCTTCAGTTTCGGTTACTTTGAGACTCTCTAATTTGGATTTGATTGCATCTTGATATTTCTTGTTTTGTTCAACAGCATTGCTTACCAAGTGCTGCAATCTGTTTCTGTCTGCACCACTGAATTGATCGACCCTTTGTCCATTAATGTATGAAATAAAGGTTGGCATGGATGTGATTCCTTCCTGTGCTGCAACTGATTGAACTTGATCGACGTCTAGCTTGATGAATTTCACCCCAGGAGTAGAATTGGCGAGCTGTTCGAATACAGGACTGATCATTTTGCAAGGACCGCACCACACGGCTGTGAAATCAACGACGACAACTTTGTTATCTTTAAGGATCTTGTAGTATTCTTCATGAGATGTAACGCTGTGGACCATTTTGTTTATGAAAATTTCACAGTTTAGGATGGGATTTTATAGTTGGAGGGAAAAACGGGAAAATGTTGACTAATTTTTCCGCATTATTGGTAATTATAGTGCAACAGCGAATACTCGCAAATCTAGAGGCTTTGGAGATGGAAAAATGGAGGCGCAACAGTTAATCTTGAAAATACTTGGTTTATGTTGTGATTTTACAAAAAGTTGCACCATCTGCAATTTTCAGAGACTAGAATTATATCTAAATAACTAGTTTGTATTAATTTTCTTGTTTAATTTAAGCATAATTAATTCATGTGAAAATCTTGCAAATCCAAATCGACAAATGCCTTTAGGTGACGAAGCTCCGCAAGATCCTTCGATTGATTATATTGGTACAAAACTATTCAGCGCCGATTACCGTGTTAATGTAGAGCAAGTATTAAAGAATGCTCCAAGCGGTATCTTGATACTAATACAGTTAAACAAATTATTCAGCAAACCGCAGAGGAGCTGTACATGAAGCAAGCAAAACAAAACAAATCAATCAAAAGTATCAAATATGAAGTGGAACAGCGTGCGGATAAAATTATATCTGAAATGATTGCAGACATGTCTTCTGTAAATGTAACAAAGTAATTCTGCGTTAATTTGGAATGTTTTCTGTAACTATAAAAACGCTATTAGCCAGGCTGTACCATAGGGGAATACATGTGTCGGAACCAGAAGTGCGAGCATTACGCCAAGTCGCAAAGGAAGCTTCTGATGAGAACATATCGTTGATTTTTGTTCCGTGCCACAAATCGCATGTAGATTATCTCGTAGTTAGGTGCAGGGTGTTTAATATAGTTACGTTTTGTATAGAATGGGCATCGCTTTACCCCATATAGCTGCAGGTGACAACTTGAACATGCCTGGAATAGGATGGGTATTAAGACACAATGGTGCGTTCTTTATTCGAAGAGAATGGGGTGGTGACAAGTTATATATAGCAATTATGCAAGAATATGTTCAAGTAAGCTCAATTTTACTAAAGTTTCTCTTACAGAATGGATTCAACATCGAAGCATTTATAGAAGGAACTAGAAGTAGAACTGGAAAATTGTTACAGCCGAAATTTGGGTTTTTGAAACTGATTTTGGAATCTATTCTTGGGAATAAAGCAAAGGATGCGATACTGGTTCCTGTTAGTTTAGGCTACGACAAAGTAATTGAAACGCCATCGTATGTGAATGAGCTCTTGGGCATACCAAAGCAAAAAGAATCAATTGGGCAATTACTTAGTAGTGTAAATTTGTTGCAATTAAAGTGGGGCAGGATAGGTTGGTGATTGCTAATCTAGATGTTCGATTTGGAAAAGCATTTTCCATGAAATATTTCATTAATGGGATTGTCCAAGCCGGTAAACCGAATTTTAGGAATCTGAGCCATTCTGGACAAAGCATGTATATGTTACAAGCACTTGGGTATAGAATATTGGCTGAAATCAACAAGATTTTGGTTATTATGCCAACTTCATTGGTGGGAACCGTGTTACTGACCCTTCGTGGGAGAGGGGTTGGAAAGACTGAGCTAGTGCGCAAGGTGACGAAACTCCAGAAAGAAATTACAGCTCGAGGCGGGCAAGTTGCTGAATCTGGGCTATCGAGTAATGAAGTTATTGTCGATCGGTAACCTATCGTTAATTCAAGTGCTGTTAAAGTGTTAGGAGAGCTGATTGGACGTAGGTACGAAATTTTGGAACCAGTGTACTATCCAGTAAAAAGATTCGAATTAAGTTACTATCGTAATCAAGTAATCCATTTGTTTGTTCCTGAATCAATCTTTTGTGTAGGTATGTATGCTACGATAAAGGTTGGAGGGCCAATTAAGTTGCAAAGAATACCGAGAAAGCTGTTGTTGTCGGATATATCCTTTTTATCACAGCTATTAAAATATGAATTCGTTTTTGGTTCTGGTGGAGTTGAACAAAATACAGATGAAGTATTGGAAAAGCTTTCAAAGGCAAATGTTGCAGAATCCGGAATAGAGGAAGAAAACAACCCTAACAATGGAAATGGCAAAGGAGAGCAGTGGATAACTCTGAGTGCAGAGGAAAGAAGAACCGGAAGAGAAAATTTCGGTATTTGAACTTAATGTAGATTTTTACTGCTTCTTGCTTTGGCCATTTGTAGAAACTTATTGGTTAACAGCAGTGTCTCTGTACACCATACTCCCAGATAGAAAGTCAAACCCCAATGACATTCATTGGGTAGATAAAAGAATATTTATGAAAAGGTCTCAGATATTTGGTAAAACCCTGTATTATGAGGGAGATATTTCATATTTTGAATCTGTAAACAAGGAAACCATTGGAAATGCAATTGCTAGATTGAAGGAGCTTGGCGTGATACATTTGCACAAAGGACCAGAAGCACCAATTGGTTCCCATTTCGACCCATCTCCACTTTCCACCAACGTCAACACTGTATGGATCGCTTTGGCGAGTGATTGGTATATTTAACTAATTTCAGGATCCCAGCTGAAAGCTTGCCTGAAGTATCGAATGTTGAAGAAGACGATTCAAGGAGAAGAAGAAGAAATGATTGGGGTGGCCCAATTGGCAACTTTTCAATTGTGCCTAAAAAGTCAATGTACGATAATTCCAAATCCATTTCCCTGTCTCATTCGGATACCGAAGATGAATCTGCAACAAAGGAAAAGTATGAGTCTCATTCATCAACAACTGAAATCGAGAAATTGAATTGGAAATCTTCTAGAAAAATCAGACCGATGAATGTTCCAATTGCAGAAAAAGATGATAATCATAATACTTGGTACCAGCTCAGACCGAAGGGCAGATTGGTATTTTCTTCTTAATCATAGTGGGAATTCTGTGAGCATATCGGAAGATTTAGGCGAGAAGGAAAAAACCGAAGAGACACATCAACTGTGGCCAATCGTGTGCTAAGATTAGCTCAGCTAGCTTCGCAATGGGAAGGCGGAAAGAAAAAGGACAAGAAACCCAAGCAGAAAGCAAAGCTTTAATCCATGCTCCAATAAAACACAATCCATTTATTTCCTTATATTGAAATAATTAGGGTAATTCTTTGCCTGAGCGGCTAATTGGTCAAGGACGTAATCTCCCAGCCAGATATAGTTTTCAACACCAGAGCGAATGGTCGAATTTTCAATCAGCTCTGTCTTTAGCTCTAAGATTAATCATCTGCTTCCCTATCCCTTGCGAGCGCTTGAATCCTGCATATAGAGTGGTGTAAACAGTTGCGTTTAGCGCAAACGAAATTATTCGAACTGACATTTCGGATGAAACTTTGAAAAATTCTGACTCGATGGTTGAAAAATCACAACAGGTACTGATAGAGGAAGCCAATGGCTTGCTGGAAAAGACTAGAATTCTGTTGCGGAATGTGTTGGACTACCAGTCGAAATATATACGAAAAGATGTATCGGATGGATTTACAAAGTACAAGAATGCGATAAAAGCAGAGATAAAATTCCTAGAGAAAATCAACTTGAATCCGCAGGCAATTAAATCGTCGCATGTTACCTGCTCCAATTACTCGCATTTATCCGCGGTATACGACCTTTTGTTGGTGGAGAACAATGTACAAGTATTCAAAGCTTTTCATGTTAAATCTGATTTGGTGAAAATCGTTCGAATTGATGTAGTGGCAGATAACGGGGCGAGATGGATTAAAGTCAAATCTGGAAATTTGAAAACGATAGAATCGGATTTGTATGACCATGAAGAAGAACTATCTGAATCTGAAGATGAAGAGCTAGGAGAATTAGCGCTTCCCACCCCTCCTTTGATTAAGCAAGCACAGTCGTTGATATTGGCTGCAAATCAAAATCCTAATCATTTTGTAACTCCAAAAGTTGTCTTCAAGTTTATTGGTGTGGATTCACTGCCAGAAGCGTTACACCAAAGCTTGCTTGATTTGGGTATTACTGTAGAATTCGGATTGACTCAAAGAAAACCAGCTGGGGGACCATTTGAATATCACACACATATATTAAACTTGGATATCACCACTTTGCTTGCGATGGTATCTGACATGACACATAGATTCGATCAAGTGCCAGAGATTGCTTATGATAGCAAGCCCCTAAAGCTACAAAGAGAAGATGAACTCGTTCAGCCCATTCTACCCATCTTGAAAAGTATTCTAAAAGAAAAGACACTAGTCACCTCTCGCACAGCGTTTTTAAAATTCAAGAATATTATCGAAACGATAGGGGGACCTATGGAAAAACAACGAGCAGCTTCCATATTCAACACGGAAGAAATTCCATGCGAAATAGATGTTATTCGTCCACAACCAAAGCTTGACTTGGATATTAGTAATCCAACTGTATTAGAATGGAAAGTGTTTATAGTTGAAAACAGGCATTCTGATTTATTCAACGATATCACTGGCCAAAAGTTGAAATCCCATAATATAGAAATATTCAGTACTGGACATGCTCTGCAACTCACTACGGTTACGTCAAATTGCTGGATCAAAAGAGCGTTGGAAAATAGTGGTAAGGATACCTCGATTGAAACTCATGAACCGCGTTGTTTAATTGAACAGAAATGGATTAGATATAGCTCTCAATAAAATATACAACTATTTACTTTTCAAGTAATTTGAGTGACATCACCAAAAATTAGATAAATTTTCCAAATGTATCTCTTTTACAGTACCTTTTATTCTGGATTGCTTATAATCGCAAGTGCATTTTATTTATACCGTATCAAAACAACCAAACTGATCCCAAAGATATTTGATTTCAAAATGTCATCCTACATGATCATCAATATTCTACTGGCAATATCTAACATTGTATTTTACTCTACACAGACGATAATAGTTAGCAAGATAGCTGGATTGTTGTCTAATACTACTCTATTTGTGCTGTGTCTGGTGGATATTGGAATTTTGGACGTGTTTTCGGTCCTGACAGACAGGATTACTCCTGGAAAGATTAAATACTGGACTTGGTTTGTTGCAGGTTTGTACTCGGTTACCTCAATAGAATTGGTGATAGTATTATTCTACGATTGGTGGCCAGACTGGCTTTCAATTTGGATAAATGTCGGTGCACTAGTACTGGCAGTATTCACAGTGTTGTACGACAATATCCAAGGTTATTTCTTGCTCTACTTGGTATTCCTAAAGAAGAACACTCAGAATTCCAATATTACTGCACAAGTTAGAAAGACTTTGAAGAAAGCCGTTCTCATCAATCTTGGATTGCTTTTGTTTGATTGGGCAACTGCTATCCTCTATATCTACATTACTTTTGTAAATTCCCAGGATTTAGATATTAAATTCACTGTGCTCAGTATCATAGAGTCGAATATCGGGTTTCACGGAGTCTTCTTGATTTCGGTTGTTAGAAACTTGAAAGAGCTGGCTTTCACTGGCAGGCGAGCATCAAGGAAATACCAGGTGCCTAATCATGACGCAGTCGTTTCCAAAACTGCAGCGGCTGATTTAATATCTGCTACTGTCCGGAACTAGCATCCATTTGCGAAATATCAGCTCTTTACAAAGTTCATCGATTACCTCTAATCAAAATTCAATGAAATTTCCTTGCGTGACATCACCATTCTTAATGTTATTAACACTTACAGAGATATGCAGTGATTTCTTACTTGTCATTAGCATATACTATCTATACCAGTTACACAGAAACAAGATAGTACCAAATATATTCATAACCAAGCTCACTGTTTCCCTAATAATCAATATATCTGGTAATCCAAAGGTAAATGTACCGGATGTTCCCAATACAGAACTGCTGGATACATTAAAATCGTGACCATCAAAATACCCAGTAATTGAAATAAATTCCCAATTGAATTTATGGGTTTGAAAGATCCTTCCAAATTATTTTCCAATGATTTTTCCTGATCTCGTTTGGCTGGGAATTTTTGAATATCTGACCACAAATGACATCAAGAAACTGACGGTGATATGCCGGGACTGGAGTGTTTATTCCCTATATTGGCTATCAAAGAATTACACCCTTCCATTAGCCTCAATCATCTCTCTCAAAAACATTCCAACCAGATACCTCCAAATGACTCGTGCATCACTGAAAACAAGAGCAAAATTAGATTCAAATATTTGGAGAACTTTAAAGCAACTTAAACACCTGCATTATTTGAAATTAGATGTTACAATGACGAATTTGAAAGGAATTGAAGGATTGGAAAGACTGGAAGAACTGGAACTAACCTGCAAAGCCTTTGATCTCACACCAATCGGCCGGCTACCACACTTGCGTACTTTGGTTCTGGACAAGTGCTTCAATTTGTTGGATTTGGAGCCAATTGCATTCATGTCTTTAGAATCCCTAAAGATCTCTAATTGCCATGGATTAACCACATTAAAAGATATACGGCTGATGACTACTTTAAAAGAGTTGATTATCAATGGAAATAATAGAATATTAGACACGGAATTTCTCAAATATCTAGTGCACTTGAAAACTCTGGATCTGAAGGATTCAAATAAACTTGTATTGATTGATGGGATGAGTGACTACGTAGAATTAGAATATTTGGATATATCTGGATCTTTTGTTAGAGGAGTCAAATCTATCCCTCAAACTATAAAGATATTGCGAATGGAACGATGCGAAAATTTGTATTCCTTTAAATGTATATCCAATATAACACAACTTGATGTTTGTAAATGCATAGGCATGCGTACTTTAGATTTAACAATTGCTTCTGAATTAAGAACACTGGATTGTAGTGGAAGTTACAGCCTTTCAACAATACCTGGTATTCAATTGGCTGTAAATCTATTTCGATTGGACCTATCTGGCACTGCCATTCCTGAATTGGACTTGGTTTGGCTAGAAAAGTTGTCTGTGCTAAAAATTATAGATTGCATAGAGCTGACACGATTAAATTTACCTAGCAGCTTGGAGGAATTGGCAATAGATGGATGCACAAGACTACAAGATTTTAATTCGATTGCAAATACAAAGTTAAAAACTCTTTCTGTTTCCAACACTCACATTACAAATCTGGATTTCATTCGCGGGCTGGATATCAAAAGCATTGTTGCAATGAATTGTTTAGGTCTCTGTCACGTAGACCTCTTTGATGCAGACTTGGATTTTGTAAATTTTAGACTTTGCTTGAATCTATTGACCGTGGATGGGTTCAAGAATCTGAAAACGATCGATATCACCCACTGTCCTTTAAATATACAGGGGCTTCGCGATAGCAGAGTAGAGCTGATATAATGTCGATATGAAATACCGCACCAACCTTAATATAATTGTTTCATAATCCAAAAGATGTTTCAAGTTCTCTCCAAGAAAGTCACGTGCTTTTTTTAAATATCTCCATTGCGGCTTTTTTGCGTAATGTTTTCGCTACTAATTTCTGCAGCAATGGCACAATCAACAAATAACTCTACCATTAGTTCTATTTGTAGCTCCAATTTGGCATCCGTATATTGTCAAATATATACTGAGGCTTGTTCTGTTTCCCAAACAAATCCAATTTGTACCAAGCAATTCAATGCATTTTTATACTTGATGTGTACGAATGATTTTCCATCTAACCCAGCATGCCAATCCATTCCAACAGTCATAACTAATTTGGTTTACGTTCCATCAACAAAGCAAGTGCGAAGCGATATTACTTTACTTTGCAAGGAGATGCCATCAATGTCTGCATGTAAAAGTTGTCCAGATCCTACTGCTGCATCATGCGACTTGATGGGTACATTTTCGTCACTTTGTTCTGAAATGCCAATGACCAACTGCATAGATATGGTTAAACTATGTTCATCTAATGTTGGATCTGCATTAAGCTATTGTCCCACTGTTTTATCAACTAATCCAAGCTCAAACAGCACTTCTAGCGGGACTAGCACCTTAACAATTAACGTGCCAAAGCCAAGCACAACCACAACAGCTAACAGTGCCAGTAAACTAATGTTTTCTGGTGCATTGCTATTTCTTGGATTATTAATTTAATATATTCAATTTTTATTTGACTGGGAATCTTGATTGCACATTTATTTATATCACTTCTCTTAATTCAGCTAATTATAAATATCTAGTAAGCTTTATCTTATCCCAAGTAACTGCAGAGGTCTGCATTAGAATAAATTTTTATTCTGTCCAGATATATCTTTCGAGTTATTGGATGCGTAAATTGTTAAAGAATTCTTAGTTTCAAGCGATTTCAATATTCATCTCCTTTGTTCACTGTAATTTCTCCAAGTAGAGTTTCTCGCAAATAAAGACGGTAATGAAGGCCAGCATCCTTCAAAATACTTTTTGTTGTTTTCTATTTGGTAATTTTTGAGGATTTTAGCTTTGGTATTGCAGAAACTTTGCACTAGTTTCTCTATGTTATTTGTTTGATATTGATGACAAAAAGGTTGTTCTGCGATTTCGAAATTTAGAGTAAATATCATTTGTAAGAGGAAATATCTAATTTTCAACAGTAACATGTCACATTGGTTGTAGCGTTAGTAAATTGGCTTTATACTATCTTTATCTACATATTTTTCATAGAATATCGATATCCTTTTTTCTGTAAGAGAAGAGAATTCTTCCTCATAGTACAAGACCTTATTTATGTCATAGTACTCGTCAATACAAGTTGATTGAACGGTGCGTTTAACCTTTTCTAAATTATTGCCAAATTAATCGAAAAAAGTAAACTTTCATACAAATAAATGGCATTTGCATATCTTAAACATTTTTACATTGATGTACATATGGATTATTAGTGAATTACACGAATATACTGAAATACACATAAACAGCAGCTAAATGATGTATACAAAGGTAGTGGACTGTAACATTATCGTAGACTCCGTGTTGTATCTGTTCTAGAATTTGAGAATTTTCTTGTTCAACCAAACCCGGTTTTTTGTCATGCCCTCAGTATCAATTCCAATTTCATGAAAAAAAGTCCAGTGTTGTATTTGTTATTTTTGCAATATTCAAATGTCGATGGAAAATGCATAATAGGAACTCCTTTATCAACGAAATATTTGACATTTGTGAGCTCTTCTAGATTATTTCTAAGTGGTAATCCTTGACTTAAATTCCTGTTGAATAGCAGGCCGTAACAACAGGTGTCAATGTAGTAGTTATTGAAGCTGTACTTTTATCCGTGGGCAAAAGCTCGTTAACGTCTACTGACTAAATTCAATTGGAATATGCTAATGCGCTGTATTCTTCTCCAACCACAAGCGTTAAATGGAAATCAATTTAAAACTTTGCAGTCAGAGTCCTTCATCATCTTCCAAAATGAGTTTCGCTGTTATTGGATACATTCTGATTCTTTATCGTTGAAGAAGAAAGCTGTGGCCAAGAGCCCTAAATCTTGAGATATTCTGATTGGAGTTGTTGAATAAATAATACTGGTATAATTTAAAACAGAGAGACTAGTTTGGTGCACAAGATTTAGTAGTGTCCTTTTTAACTTTATCGCAACCTAATGATACCATCAATTTAATGAATGATTTTGTTCAGCTTTGCTTTACTGACTACAGTTCAAGTGCGCTTAATGGTATCCAAAGCCTCATTACAATCTATTTAAAGAATCGATAGTTGAGGTAGCAATTCTACGCACGCCATTTGAGCATATGGTATGCTTCCCGGGCTCCCGTTGATCTACTATGGATGCAATTGATTTCAACTAAAGGAATCCATTTGGATGAAATACATGACTTGCTTGACGAGTGTTAAATTCCGATACGTGTTCTTTCCATTTACCTGTAATCATTGATCATGTATTCAGATACGAAATGATCTTGGTACACGGACAACTCACACTTTAGGTAAAAGACCACAGCATGCGAGTCTTTCCGCTGATGCATTGATAGTGAAATCTATAAATCAACAAAGCTTGGCTTCTACCCCACAATGCTATTTGTTGCTTCTCTTTTAGCTGTATCTGCTACTGCACTCGCCCCATTCACTGTCCCAATCCACAAAAGTGCCCCATTCCACCTTTCCAATGTACCAAAGCAAGAACGCCATGCTGCCTCGGCAAGGAGTGCTATTCATAGATTCTCCACTTCTCCTGGCTCTGCTCCATTAGAAAACGTGTACAACTTTCTTTACAGAGCAAACGCAACTGTTGGAAAAGGTCAAATTTTGACTGTAGACTTGGATACTGGCTCTAGTGACGTTTGGGTAAGAGGTGCAAAGTGTACTTCTTCTGATGGATCATGCGATGGCCCTAAAGTAAACACTGCTGACAGCACCTTGAAATCTACTGGGAAAACATACTCTATTACTTATGGATCTGGATCATGTAGCGGAGACATCTACTCTGGACCGGTTGCCGTTGGTAATGCCGTTGCTTCAAACCTTCCATTTGGTGTATCCACTTCGGAAAAAGGGTTAGCAGGTGTTGCTGACGGTTTGCTTGGGCTTGGATATAATGGAATCTCTACCATTTCTCAACAAACAGGAACCTCTGCAAACTGGTTCGACGCTCTTGGATTCAGTGGTGCTAATAACAAGTTTGCATTCTACTTGAGTGATGCTTCAAACAGAGATAGTGGGGAAGTAACTTTTGGAGGTGTAGATACTTCTAAATACACTGGAGCAGTCAATTATGTTTCAGTCAACTCTCAAACTTATTGGCAATTCGATATTAGCCAAGTGTCTTACTCTGCTGGCTCCTCATCTGGTGCACTTGGTGGATTCTTTGCCAACAATGCAATTTCTGATACGTAATCAATATTTAATCCTAGTGGTACCTCTTTAATCATTTTGGGAACTAGTCAAGCTGATGCAATCAACCAGGGAATTGGATCTCAACCATACAACTCCACTCTTGGCGCATATTACATTGACTGTGGAATCGCAAAGACCGGTCCATCTCTCGACTTTAAATTCCCATCATTTACATTGTCCGTCCCATCGAAATACTATGTGTTAGATAACGGAGATGGAACTTGTATTTCTGGTGTTACCCAGGGTGCTGGATTCTTGACTCCAAGCATCTTTGGTGATGTTCTATCTAGGGCTTACTATACAGTTTACGACAAAGCAAACAACAAGGTGGGATTTGCGAAAGCAGTTCACCCACAATAAAGCTTCATTAGACATTGATTTAGGTTGATATAATTATGTTTCGGTGGATCAGCCTATACAAGAAGCACGATGTTGGATATTAAGCAAGATTGTCATCCACTGTCTGTTGCAGGAGCTGAGTGGATTAATCCAGTGCAATATTTGAAAAGTCCTTCCACTGTGGATGAATCAAATATCTGTCTGCATTCTTGCTTTCCTGTGGTTGATGACCACCAGTTATCCAAGTATAGCAAAGATCAATGCGTTTCGTTTTTTGCACATGTGGATTTATGGGATCCCAATATCTATAAATCTTCAGACTATTTGAAAAAGACATATAACCGGAGATTAATTCAAATATTTCCTGTTATCTATATCCGAGCTTTCTTGTTGAAATTAGCCCAACATTAATACAAATCTAGGGGTTAGATTTCCCCACGGCCCGAACACAAAGATCTCCCCCACTCTCCACGCGGTTAAACTGATGGAAGAATTTCAACTGAATTCAGCAAATTAACGATAAATGCACGCTCCATTTCCCCAAAAGTTGGGAGCAGTGTAAAGGTAAGCCAAGGTTTACCAACAATGCTGTTTTTGGGTTGTTGAATCCACAAAAATTGTGAATAATCGATCAGCCACAAACCTGATTTGGAAATCTTGAGGGAGCGAAGGAACTCGAGCTAAACTACGCATGGTTGATTTGGCGACCCTTGGCCGTGGAATCCAGGTATAAAATCAAACTCATTTTCAACCATTGGCAATAGAAATGTTTGTTTCTTCAATTGTACTTGCACTTGCAACTGTTTCTGCTTCTCCAGTTCAAAAGCCAATCACCTTAAAGTTGACCAAACAATCCACCCTTGGGCTAGAAAATCTAGCTGCTTCTACTAGATCCTCAATCAATAGATTCAGCTCCGACTCGAAATCCGAACCTTTGCAAAACGTTCAGAATGTATTCTATCAAGCCAATGTAACTGTTGGGAATGGACAAGTATTGACTGTTGACTTGGACACTGGTTCTAGCGACGTTTGGTTCCGTGGAAGCACTTGCACTTCTTCTGATGGTTCTTGCAATGGAAACAAGGTTGATATCACTGACTCTTCTTTAAAAAGCACTGGAAAGACCTTCTCGACTACCTACGGTTCAGGTTCAGTTTCAGGAAACATTTATACTGGAAGTGTTGGTGTTGCTGGTGCTGTTGCTCAAAACTTGCCATTTGGTGTTTCTACTCAAGAAAAGGGGTTCAATGGAGTCGCTGATGGTCTCCTTGGTTTAGGATTCAACTCCATCTCTCAAATTTCTCAAACTATGGGATCCCCAGCCAACTGGTTTGATGCTTTGGGTTACACTGGTAGCCAAAACCAATTCTCATTCTACTTGTCTGCTGCTGCTGATGGTGACAATGGTGAAATCACTATTGGTGGAACTGATCCATCAAAGTACTCTGGAAATATCAACTGGGTTCCTTTGAACTCTGAAACTTACTGGCAATTCGATGCTAGCCAAATGAAATACAAAGCAGGTGGCAAATCTGGCAGTGTCGGAGCATGGTTCAGAAACAATGCAATCTCTGATACTGGTACTACCCTCATTATCATGAACAATGCTCAAGCAGATGCAATCAACAGCGGAATCGGTGCCCAGCCATTCAACTCTACTGCTGGCATCTATTACATTGATTGTGGCCTTGCAAAGACTGGTGTTCCACTTGAATTTTCATTCCCATCATTCACAATGTCCATTCCTCCAGCTTACTACGTTTTGGACAACGGAGATGGCACCTGCATTTCTGGAGTTACCAGAGGCGCTGGATTCTTTACTCCAACCATCTTTGGTGATATCTTGACCAGAGCCTACTACACTGTTTACGACAAGGCAAACAACAGAGTCGGATTTGCCCAAGCTGTTCACCCACATTAAATAAATGTAGAATACAAAGATTTAAAAATATTCTTTTCTGGTTATCATTCAAATTGAAATTGTAAATTTTTAGAGAATCTCAAATGCTCCAAGACCCTAAAAAATCGGAACTGCTGGAAATATCCTCAAAATATCAAGAAAACCTTTACGAAGAAACAGTGACAGTGGAGAAGCTTGGAGAAGCTGTAATTCGCACTCTAATGTAGTGTCGCTACCTGAATCAGGACAGCTACGGTGAAATTGTTGAAGAGAGATCCGCCAACAAGCTCTGTGGATATCCAATATGCAGTAATTCATTGCAAAACGTAAAGGGATACAAGATAAACAGAAAATATGGACTTTTGAATACCAACGAACATAAAGACTTTTGTGGAATGAATTGCTACATTGCTAGCGAGTTCCTAAAGGGACAAATTTCTCCAGAACCTCTGCATTTTAGGAACATTAATAACCAGTCGTTTGATATCATACCAGTTGGTGTCGATCCGGAAGCACATTTGGAGAACTTAAATGATACACAGCAGAAAGAAGACGCTGTTGAAAAAGTAGCAGAACAAATCAGAGAAATTTCATTCGCGGATATTAAAATTGTAGAGAAAGATGAGCAAATGCCATTGAATTATGAACCTTGTCCTCACGACAACATTGAGGGCTACACAGTCAAAAAGGTTTCATTTGCAAGCTCTACAAAGAAAGAAAAACAGAAAAAAGTACTGACAAACGGGAATTGGCTGGAGCCAGAGAAAAACACGGCAATGCCAATTCTCTCAAAGTTTGGCAAGATTGTGAATTTCTTGAATGAAATAATCACGTTCAATACAAAGGAATACATTTTGAATCAAAAAGTCCCAAAGATTTCAGATGATTATGATGATCAACAACGCAAGTCAATCTTTTGTCAAAAAATTCTCCATCAGTAATGATCTTTTTGATTTAGAATTACCAAATGCTCGATGGCTCTCCAAGTTGATTCTAAAATTGATCAACAAGTAATTAATATCATCAATACTTTTAGGTATCTGTCATTAACCCAGATTGAACCAGACCAATGTTATGATTCCTTATGATTTCGAAGTTGCTCTTAGTTGTGTATTGCTAGAACTGTAAATGTAACTAATAGTAGGTTTGGAACGAGTATTAAAAATGACATTGAGGAAGTTGGAATTGGGTCTTATGAGTTCAAAGTTTACGTTGGGTTATTCAAGTAACTATTTTCTTGTTAATACATTCATCTTTTTTATTTAAAATTCAATGTGGTTGAGCCAAATGTAGAGTGAGAGTAGAGAGTGCCTATTGTTCCTTCTCTGACTATTCCACTCTTTTGATGTGACTTGTCAGCGATAAACTCTACATCACCAGAAATAGTTAACGAACCAGAGGAGGTTGTTGCATCAAACTGACCTTGATATTCGTAAACTGTGCTTTTTATGCTTCCAGAATCTGCAAACAGCTTTGTAGAAGAATTCTCGCCTTTTCTTGGGGACAGATCCAGCTTAATTGATCCAAAATTGGAATGAGCGTCCAAATTCTTGTAATTAGATATTTTACCATTGATTGAGCCAGAGTTTGCTTCAAGTTTTGTGGAGGCTATGCCATAATCTGGATAACAAAGATCGACCTGAACTGATCCGAAAGATGATGAAATTTCAACTGCGTCTGTTAGTTCTACTTTCAAAGCATGTACTGTTCCTGAAGAAGCGCTTGCAATCAAAGATTTTGATTTCATTTCCTAATTTAATCATTAATCGTACATGCAGCGTGATTGAGCCAAAGGAAGACTTGAAAGACGAGTCAAGCTTTACATTTACTTTGTTGAACTCAATCCCCCCAGAATTTGTACTCACATGCAAGGTACCAGCATCAATTTGCTATATTAACATGTATTTACAGTTCCTTTAATTGATCCAAATGATGTTTCTAATTGAGCTTTTTCATTGATAGTAACATTGTCAGTTCTTATACCACCAGAATCTACTTTGCACGATAGGGAGTTGGTAGCAACATTTTCCAATGAAACCGAACCAAAAGATGATTTCAAATCAATATTACTTTGAGATTTTATATCTGAAAGAGATATAGACCCAGCACTGGCGGATAATTCAAGGTTTGCGATATCTAAATCACTAATCTTCAATGACCCAAAGTTGGATTTTGATGAAAAGTGCTTGATGGGTGACTTTATTCCTTGACCTTTCCAAACCAGTCCTCCTTCACTTTGAAACTGAGATAGCTTGCTGGCTTTCGGCATAGTAATTGTCAAATGTACATGTATAGTTGGATAATGGAACCCATTGTAATCGGATGTGATTGAAATTTCAAGTTTGTCGGCAGATATTTCGTGTTCAAACAGCAAGTGTTGCAAACAGTTGGGGTCGTTTGACTTTACCACATAACCGATTCTCGGTTCTTGAGTTTCTTCAAAAGATACTTGCGATTCGACATGTAATCCACTTCCTTTGTAACGAATCTCCATTCTTGAATACGAGTCTGGTTGTGAATGGAGCACTTTGTCAAATACTGCAACCTGCTCCAAAGGCTCCGAGGACAAAGTCGGAGTGCTGACATACACTGCAAAGACGCTAATTAGGACCGCCGCGATTATTGCATAGCAGCAATAAAGCTTATTTTTCGACTTTTGAACAATGCGGGCATGTACAAGTAATGGTTGGGTTTCCATTCAGGAAAAAAGATAAAATTCAAAAAAGGATAAAAACATTTATTTAAAATAAAGAGAGGTTGATCCAGACCCAGATGAAGTTTTGATGCTGCCGCTGCCATTACCAACTCTACCTGCTTTATGGTGGCTTTTAGTCACGTCATAATCAACATTACCATTGATTCTCAATGAGCCAGAAGCAGTTGTAGAATCAAAATCACCTTCAAATCCAAAGAATGTGCCTCGAATACTTCCAGATGAAGTTTTTAGAGTGGATAAAGTTTCTTCTTTCAATGGGGTCCCTTCCAATTCAATTGAACCGGATGATACTTGACATTCAATAGTCTTGTAGTTATTTACGGTTGCTCTGATATTTCCAGATGAAGTAATAATTTTAACCATATTATCCATTTCATGGTTTGTCAGGTTTCCTTCAAACTCAACAGAACCAGATGAAGCTTTGACCTCTGCAGAATCTTTCAATTCCAAAATAGTTCCATGAATAGAGCCTGAGCTAGCATGCATAATTAGATTGGTCGCACTAACTTCTCGCGCAGTAATTGAGCCTGACGAAGTCTTTAGGTTAACTTGACCATCCACTGATACTTTGGTAAGTTTGACTGAGCCAGAGCTTGCATGAGCAGTCAATTCACTAGATACTAGTTGCTAGGTTAGTTTAGTATTACGTCAATCTTTATAGAACCCGAGTACGACTTTGCTTCAAAGTGATGAACCGGAAAAGTAGGGCCATTCCATTTAAGCCCTCCTTTACTGTTGAAATCGTCAAGCTTGATGTAGGAAGGTAAGTGGATAGTGATGTACACTTGGATCCTTGGAGGATTGTAGTGTTCATAGTTTGTTTCAAGATATAACGTAAAAGTCTTGTTTGCAATCGTTTCCTTCAGGAACAAGTGATCCATGCATTTTGGGTCATTGGATCTGATGTCGTAGTGTATTTGGGTTTCTTTGATATCGGCAAAAGAAATATCTGATTCGACATACAAACCGTTCCCATCGTAATCAACTACCATAGCTTTGTAGCTATCTTGCTCCGTAGCGAGTGCTTTACTGAATTCGGCAACTGTTGGGAGATTGGTGTCAATCGAAATGTGTGTGAACAGAACCAACGAGCTGATTAGCAGTGTGGCGACTATAGCGAGAAGGTAATAAAACTTGTTTGATCGCTTCCTGACAACATAAACTGGAGCTAATAATGGTTGGGTTTCCATGTTGAAAGCTAAAAGATTTTTTTGATGCTGTGACTCACATGAGTTACACAAAATAAAAGCAAAAGTGATACTATTTATTCTATGAAAAGATCCCTTTTAGGCGTGTTTAGCAAGGGCGAATCCAACCTGGGTGTTGCCCTTGTCATAAACGGTGTAGTAAGCCCTTGATAAAATGTCACCAAAAATGTTTGGAGTTCCATTACCAGCTCCAGCCAAGATACCAGAAATACATTGACCATTTCCTGCGTCAAGAACGTAATATTGTGGCGGAATCGATAGAGTGAATTGCTGATCGCCAAAAACAAAATCAATTGGGGATCCAGTTTTGGCTACACCACAGTCAATGGCATATGCTCCTTGGTTGGAATCATAGGTAGCACCAATTGCTTGGTTGATTCCATCTGCAGCAGTTTGTCCAAGGATAATGAGAGAGGTACCAGTGTCAGAAATTGCATCAGTGGAATAGTTTGAATCACCAACCGTTCCAGTTTGACCAGCAACATTGAAGCTAAGGTTGGTGGCATCAAATTGCCAGAAAGTTTGAGAGTTTAACGGAACATAGTTGATGTTCCCTGTGAACTTTGATGAATCAATTCCACCAAAAGTAACTTCCCCATTGTCACCATCTTTGGCATCAGAGAGATAAAATGAGAATACACTGTTTGCTCCTGTGAAACCAAGACCATCAAAGAAATTAGCAGATTTACCAAGTGCTTGAGAAATTTGGGAGATTGAATCAAATCCAAGACCAAGAAGACCGTCAGCTTGGTTAGCAAATCCTTGAAGGTTGGTTCCAACACCAATCGGAAGGTTTTGGACTTTTGCACCAGCTACTGAAACATCGGCAGTAAAGATTTCACCACTAACACCACCAGAACCATACTTTACGGAATATGTTTGACCTTGGTCAACCAAGTTGCTATCAGTTGTGTCGACAGAGCTTCCTTGGCATGAGCCATCTCCGTTGTCAGTACATTGGGACCCTCTAACCCAGAGATCTGAACTGCCAGTATCCAAATCGATGGTCAACTTTTGGTTAGTTCCAACAACAATATCGGCTTTGTAGAAAAGATTGTTGACATTGGTCAAGTCTTCAGAGTTGCCAGAACTTGAAGAAAATCTATTCAAAGCAAACTGAGCAGAATTGAGTTTTTCAACATGAGTAGATGGGACTTTGTGAATCTTGGCACTGATTGGTTTATGGACAGGTGAAGCAGCAACTGCAATGGCAAATACAAGGGACGCTAGCATTATACTTTAGATCCGATTCTAATAGTATTTATAGTTTTCAGGTTACTTGGGCGGTGCTTGAGCCCACTACCAAAAGGGTTTCTTCCGCATGGTGTTGTTTGGATTTGGAAATAGGGTGCCTAAAATTGAAAAATATTCCCTACCGAAATTTATCTACCAAATCGACTTTCAGAAACTGCTATCGGGTAATTTCGGAATAATTGCAATGTTCCTTTTAGAACTTTGTCACTGTTTATTGCGAATCAATAATGTTCTTTGATGATTTACCATTAAACGAAGGGACCGAGTAAAAAGGTCGGTGCCAGCGTGTCCAACACTGAAAGCAGTAAAGACCCATGAGGCCGCGAACAACGTGAAGAGCTAAAGCTAAGTGCGTGGAAAAATTGACATGACCGATAATATACAGAGCTTTATTTCGAAGCAACACACTGGGCAGCCTCAACATAAGTAACATGCACTGGCCCCCTTTGCCTTAATGGTGCATTCGTCTTTCCATTCACAACAATCAAAGGATTCAGTTCATTGATAACAGACTCTGACAAGGTAATTCCGTCCAAATATTGCTTTAGTATTGCTCGAAGTCTAGAGTTTTCTTCTGACAAGGAAGCATATTGTTTCTCGAGGGCTAACTTGTCCAAAAATACTTTGTTGAAGCGCTTGTTGAATTGATGCATTCCATGGAATTCTTTTGGAAGTTCAATATCGATTTCAACTTCAGGCACCTGTGTTAATTAGTCTTACTGATTCATATGGAGATTCCTCATAGAATGGACAAATCTTTTCTTGTTCAGTCTCCAGCTTTCTATTCATTTCAGCCAGTTTAATGATTTGCTCTGCCTTTTCCACTTTAACTCTTAGTGCTTTGATGACACTATTGGATAGCAAGGTGAGTTCAGTTAGGCGATGTCTTTCTTCTTCTCTAAAAGTATTCATTCGTTTTTTTAAGGCTTGAAACTGAACTTGAATCGCATCCTTTTCTTCTTTCAAAGCTTTGTTTCTCTCTTCATAATCCTTGGCAGTATTACTCATTTTAGTCTTCAAGTGAGCAATATTTTCCTGGATTAATCCATCTTACCTGCAATTTCACCAGCTTTTTCATTTGTTGCTCAATTTCTTTTGCATTCTTCTGGTCCTTTTGTTTCAGCTCTTCGAATTGTTTTTTTCTTTCATCTGTAGAGGTATTGTACTGATTTAAAGCAGATTGGAACTGCCTCCATAGATCTTCAACTGTCCCTTCTAATTGAATTCTCAACGCATGCTTCTCTTCCAGATTCTATCATCAAAAATACCGTACTTTGTTCTTTACATCGTCTCGCACACTGGAATATTCATGCTTGGCATCAGCTTCGTTTTCAATAAACTCGTGCTCTGCCCTCATCATAACTCCAAGAGTATCTCCCCGTTCTTTTGCGTGCTGAATTTGCAACATAGTTCTAAATTACAGTCCAGTTACCGCTCAGTATTAAATTCAGTTTCCAAGGCATTCAAATCATCGTCAAATTGTGATATTAACGTTTCCAATCGCGAGTTTTGCAAGTCTATCAAAGTATCGATATTAATCAAATGAGATTGCAGCGCGTTTGTAAATTGCTCCTCCGATTGAACCATTGACGCTTTTAAATTGTCAATTTCGGTTTGCTTCTTGTCCAGTCTGCGCGATTGAATTTGTCTCAATATCTCGATCTGGTTCTTCAGCTCAATAGACTTGGCTCAAATTATCCTTAGTTTACCTTGCTTCATAATCTCTTTCCATCTGTTTTGGATCTTTAGCGAGTTTAATCTGTAAATCTTTTCCTCAGCAATTCGCTTTTCCTACCTGTCAAATATTATCCTACGTTTGCTTTTTGCTTCATTTCTTCCATCGCCTTTCTCCTCTCTTCTTCATTCTTATAAATTCCAAATTCGCTTTTATTTCCCTTTTCCTTCTTGCCTTTCTTTGCCATTGTAAATTAGCGCGATTTTTTTTGAGTGGCTTTCAATTTTTCAACTTCTAATGTCCATCGCCAGAGCATTTGCAAAACGACCAGTATTCACCCGATTATTCACCACTGAAAATAAAGTCACAATTCCAGCTGATTCGAAAGCGGCTGTATACGAGGCGGATATTGTTTCTGGAGTTCCTCTTGATGTTACAACCCGAACTGTTAGAATATACAGACCAGCTAAAACCAACATGCAATCAGGAACCGCAGGAACTGATTACTGGAAGATTGATTTCGATGTCCAGCAAAGATGGGAAAACGAATTGATGGGTTGGTCCTCAAGGTTTTTTGTGAATTTACAACAGTGCTGATACCGTTCAGGCTCTTAGAATTAAATTTAACACCAAAGAGGATGCAATTTTGTTTGCTCAAAAGCAAGGGTATAAGTATGTAGTTCAAGAACCAAAGGTTGCCAAATTCAAAGTGAGAAGTTATTCCAACAACTTCAAGGTAAGCATTATTAATATAGTACAATCCAAAGAAACTCACCTGGCATCATACCAAATAAATGGTCTTATATTAGCAGTTAATTTTATTGAAACATTCTATTGATTTGAAGCATAATATCCTGATCAATATTTCTTGTCAATTCATTCAAGTATGCGGTTCCAACTTTTTGTTCAAACTCTGCAAGCTTTGTCTTGATGAAGGGCACGAGAGAGCCTTCCATATAAAGCGGGTCTAGCGAGTTTAAATATTTGCGACGTTCAAAGTCCAGACTGAATTCGTCGTCATCTTCATTTCTTACTTCAAATGAAAAGAGTTGAGCCCTAAATTAGATTAATCGTACTCTGTGCGATCTAAATCCTTTAACTGAACAGCAACAGAAGTGAAAATTGCAAAGAATTCTCCTAGTTTTGAGACAACTTTTGGATGTCCAGTAGAAATCAACGAAGCAAAACTCAATGCAAAGAGTTTGGATTGTCTAATATGACTCAAAGCATCAAACTAAAGTTAACCTAAAAGTACTTTGTCAATCATTGCTAAAAGCAATCTATCTATAATATCTTGACCTCCAGCTTCGAATGCATGAAGAACACTATTAGGATCATATAAAATCATTCGAGCCAACACCATCATGTAAGCGATAATGACAACACTCAAATCTTCACCAGTTAATATCACTGAAACTAGTTTGTTGAAAAATCCAGATGAATAAATGACATTGAACAGAGCTGGTATGCAGTTGGTGTTGTTGGCAGATTGAATGACGAGATCAATCATTTTTAAAAGTGTGCCGACCGCAGGTGCAGAAACATTTTCCAACATTCCACTGATAGTTGTGGTGATTGGAGTGATATAAGATTGGAATATTTCCTGCGGGCAAACTACAATATACGCCTCCAGAATATGGATAATTTTCTTTAGTGTTTCGGTTCCTAGATCCAACAAACTTATTGCGATTGGTACCAAATTGAGTAACCCTTGATGAGCACGAGGGCAGTTCTGCATAGTTGCCAGCCATAGCTCTAAACCTTCTTCAAACAAGTATACATGTCCGGGATTTGAAGTATCTAGACTTTCCTGTAAAATTGGAGCAACCATTTCGTACATTTGGTATGATTCACCTCTTAAAGTTTTAACAAATTTAGTTAGAATTTTGACGATGGATGTTCTAAACATATTCTGTCCCTCAGATCGTAACCACAAGTTATGAATAACAGAAAACAGTGGTGCCATTGCCACAATAGCCTAAAATTAGCAACACTAACCTGTCCTTCTAATCGTTCAGTTATTGCAATAAGACAATTGATAATAGTAATTTTAGAGTCAAATTCGTCTACAGCATCCAGCAAATCTTTGAAATTTTCAATCACTGGCTGAAGATAAGACAAAAATTGCGCTGGGTCAAAATCAAAGTCATCAATTAGCTTGAGCAGATTAGAAGTAGCCCTTAATCTGACCACAATGTCTTCTCCAGGCTGCAGCAATGAAATAATAGCTTCATATAATACTGCTCGTTTCTCTTTTGCACTTTTTACTCCTACCCAGTGCCCTATTAAATCTGCTATCCTTCTACGCAATACTTTGAACTCTGGTAATTTGTTTTGAACTTGAAAAATCAACTTTGTTTGGAACCACTGGTCAAAATCAAAGTAATCATATAGTTCAAAGGCACAGGAACCAAATACGCAATATAAACCTTCCAAAAATAATAGATTTGAAGCATTCGGATCTAAATTAAAGAAAAGGTACCACCTAAGCTGTTCAAGGTATTTACCAAGAATGGTGATAGTAACTCTCGGTATTTAGAGTTTAAAACCATATAGAGTTTCTCGGCGCATCCCTAAATTACAATTTAAATACTCTAATGTTGAATTCCCAATGATCAGATTCTTCTTCCTGATTGAACGATTCTGGATCGTCTTCCCAAAGTTCCAAGTCAGACTTTGACAAACAGATATAACGAGATAGTAACGTTTTCGCACAAGCCAAAATGAATTCTTGTGTAAGAATACCATGTAATATGTTTAGAACTTCAGGGATTCTAGGATCTGCGTGCTTTTCTGAAACTACATGGTAGGCAGGGTGCTTGACAATGTTTTTTAATATTTTTAGTGCTTGGATTTTGATATTTTCATATAGTGGATCATCTTGGTTACAATTGATTACCTCCCAAAGTTTCGGACTCGACAAAAGCCCAGTAAATTCGAACAGTTTCAACAGTGGAAGGTACAAGCATGAAATCCACAACTCTGTCTGTCGAGGCGTTTAGAAATAGTTTTCCAAATAATATCAAAATCCCATTCAGAGTATTTGAGATAGGTTTTGCACTTGCAGTGGATGAAAGTTGGGCATCTACATTTAGCAAAGTTTACATATTGTCTGTAGTTTTGGAAGGTACCCATTCAAAGAAGCAAATAATTCCTACATTATCAAGTACTTACCGTTACTTCAGTAGCCTCGCTAAATTTCTGGTATCCATTAATGGTAAGTCTTCGTAAGCATTTTAGAGCAACTTTTGACAATACAAGTGCGTCACTAATCTCGTTAACATCAGTAGAATTCTGTTCAACAAGAGCGAAAAACTTTGCAAGTTGAGTGTGAAATACAGTCAGGGTAAATCGAAAAACATTTGGTGTTATCATTTGCGTTATGCGTTTAGCAGATGGCAAAGCTTTAGATGTCAGGGATTTCATCACTAGATGAAGGGTGTATAGGGAGTTGAATCTCATACTGGAGTTTGAATTGAAACTTTGCTCTACAATTGGCATCAATATATCCAATAAATCCGGCCTGCGTTATTCAAAATTTACCACTCATTGGGGAAATCGTGTCTTGCAATTTTTGCGATAATAACTGCATGTTGTGTGGCTAATTGGCGATTCGTTTCCCCAAGAAATTGAAGTTGATTCTGCTTAATCAACTGTTTTTCCTGCGGTTGAATTGCTCCTTTGGCTGACTTTCTCCAATACTTGTCGATTCCATTTTTCAACGATATAACAGCCAAAGATCTGATTTTTATATCCAAATTCACATCCAAATAAATTTGTTGAAGCGTCGCATGGTACATTGGAGCGACTTCCCAATTTTCAAGTATTTTCAAAGCTTCTGTTCGTTTCACAGTGTCAAGCGACGTCGCTTGCTGTAGTATATTGCACAATTCCTGTGATGACATTTCGCTCTAATGAGGATCTGACAAAAAAAATCATGGACAATTTCTGTCAGATTTCCTGAATATCTATAAGATATGGTCCAAAAGAATCAAAGGGAGTAGTCCGATAAGAGTGAAGAGGAAAGAGTGTTATTCACAATCTTTAATAAGCTCGATTTAGAATCACAACAAGCAAATATTTGTATTAAAACGTAGTAGGAGCTGATGATATGACAGTCGATTTTTCTACTGGAGATTTTTTCAATTCCGTCCCATCATCTAGTTTCTTACAGTTTTTCTTTAATAGCCCGTTATAAATCTTGAATCTGTTCATTACCATGATACTCATAATGGCATGACCGCTGAAGAGAAAATTCAGTATTGCCAAATTAGCATTGTAGGCACGATCATTGCTGAATGTTGGTGAACCGAATTGTAGATAAACAAAACAATAGTACAATAGGATAACTCCAATGTGGATGATCCAGTAAGAAGTATAAACAAGATCGGTTGTATACATTGCCTTGATGCGTTTGTAAATGCTGTCTTGATTCATTGTTACCACAAACGTCAAGTACAAGGGTGGCAAAGTGCCCCAAATAAGGACAAAAATGTACCAGTAAAACGAAATAGGAGTCCATAAATTCAATGCTTCCACAGAGATACACAATGGGCCTCCGCTTCCATAAGTGCAAACCATGAAATAATGACTGCCTGCCAACGCAATATGAATCACAAACACAATGAATCCATAGATTGCCATGGCTTTCTTTGTGATCTTCTTGATCTGAACTCTATAAAAACAGTAGGCCGTCTGAAATAGGGAAGCCAGAGTAGCAATGTTTTGTAAAGTATACGTTAGCTCCAATACTTCCAAAAATGTATCTGAAGAATAGAAGCTCGTGTATTGAAAATACATGAAGCAAATTGTATAAATTAGCCAAATTACTTGACAAACGATAATGATTTGAAAGTTGATGCTCCGTTTTTGGAAATACTTTTTAACAGAGTAGGTTAAAACAAAAGTAAATCCGAGTAGTGTCAAAGTGAACATGACGTGCTGCAGAATGTCCCATACTGATGATGTGTTTGGTACCAACAACGTCCAAGGAATCATCGCCGTCCATTGGATAGTACCAGTGCCATCTTTAATAGTTACAAATTCTGCAGAAAAATTACCCAAAATCGGATCATAAAACTCTTGTTTCGTATCAATACTGTATATACTTGACATACCAACGCATCCGTAGTCAGAGTAGACATAAAATTGCTTTTGTGCTGAGCATGTGAAATAACCGTCGATACACGCATTGCTCGCATAGTAAAAAATTTCAATATAGCCATGCAGAGAACCGTGTTGAAACGCATCCAATTTGCAATAGCTATATCCATTTGCTTGCTGCGAGAATGCCGTAATTGTAGAGCTATTACTATCAAGTACAAATGGGGAACCACTCTGATACCCTTGCGATCCAGAAATAGACGTATCTAGCGATTGATAACAGCAATTATTTGGATTGTATGAGGGAAAATTGCCACAGAATCCAACAGTGTTCCCATTGGAGACTGTAAAATTGTAAAAGGACGACCAGGTTTCATTCATTTGTGGTTGATATTCATTCAAATCAAGCACATCAAATATAAACACGGAATCTGGAGGTCCTTTGCAGCTGTCTGAATGAAGCCATTGAGACTCTACGACTGTATTTTGAGCTACTATCGCCTGTAAAAAGATACACAACATGGTGGCGATAAAGATGACGTACATAAATTTTGTATTAATGCCAAATCAATGACTTTGCTTGGGAGATGAAATTTCGTTTTGCAAATAAGCTATGGTTGGTTTACACAAAACAGTATGAAATTACCCACTGAAATATCAGTGGTATACACTATACCAGTGTCGCTTTAAAATTCAACTTTACTTTCTACCCATCCTACGGAGATAATCTTTCCAAACTTTTGTTTTCTTAATCTGGAAATGAATCAGAGAATTTTACGGTCTTCGCAGTTGGATGCTCTGGAACTGGACGCTGAATTGGACTTTTTATTCAGAGAATACATTTCAGACATGTTTTCATTCTTCAAAGTACTTTGCTGTAACCCTAGACACCGCTAAAGTCCAAATTTGAGCCAGAAATAAACCTCATACTGGACTTGATTGTATACGGCTCTGTCTTGACAACTGGAAAAAGCTATGGATTGTATTTACAGAATTTGATTTATAAACACAAAGTGGATGGAGGATTCAGACCTATTACCATAAAACAAAAAGTTGGATTTTTACTTTGCAGGATTATTACAAAGTGGGGATGGAGCAGGCTTGGTAAATATATGACCAGTAAGCAGTGGAGTGAATTGAATCAGACTTCGTGGAAGTATAGATTGTGGAAGTTTATACAGCGGCTTGAACAGACTTTGAAAACGTTCAGATTGATAAATTTCCTTGTATTTCTGTATAATGGAGAATTCCGCTCTCTTACTGATCGATTACTTGGGATGAGGTTGATCTATGAGAAAACAGAAATGTCGAGGATGATTTCGTTCGAGTACATGAACCGGCAGCTGGTTTGGTAAGCTCAGACTAATTGTAGGCAAGCGTTTACAGAATTCTTTGTTTCAGTTATACCATTACTCAACTTTTCAAGTATTAAAAAGAAGCTTGTTGGAAGGCTCTTTAAAGAAAAGGTTGATTTACCTGAAAACCAATGTAATCATTACTAATATTAGGCATGATTTGCCACCAAAACAAAAAGTCAAATCCAATAGTAATAATGCCGTATAAAACCAACTGTAGTCATTTGTATTGCTACTATTGTGTAAAATCAAACATGGTTGCAGACCCTTCATTTGCTTGTCCAAGGTGCAATGTAACAATTACGGATATTGAACCATATGTACAAGAATAAAAATAAATGTGTGATTATTTATTAATAGTTGCGACCGCTGTATCCATTTTGCTGGTATCCAGACCTAGGTGGTCCGCGATTGTCCCTAGATCGGTCTGGAGGTCGTCGATTATCTGATCTGTCTCTGTCTGAACGTTCAGGTCTTCTTTGTTGCTGGCGAGGATCGTTTCTTGGATCAGACCTTCTATCTGAATGGCCTCTAGGTTGCTGCGCACTTGCTTGGGTAGCTTTAGCTGCCTCAGATTGCTTAAAGTACATCAACAGCTGTTCAACATCTGTAAACTTTTTGTTTCGGAATTCATAATAACCAGGGCGGACTGTAATAACGTCTTGTCTTGGACTGTTAGATGGATGGCGGAACACCAACAAAAAAGAGCCTGGTTTGTCTGGAGAAATGATGAATCCATATGCGGATCGCTTTAGTTGTTGAACTTGCTCAGTCAGGAATGTATCTTGATTAAGAAGCGAACTTACACATTTCCGAGAGACTTTTGTTTTGGTATTTTGGATGGTCAATCAACATGGAGATTTTTCTAGTCATTGGTTCAATATATTCTGCAATAATTTGATCAATTTCAAAGAACTGCATATCGTCAATTGTTAATCTCTTTCCAAGACTCCATTCGTTTTCTTTTTGAGACTCAAGTATATCTGGATTAAAAAATAAGTTACCAATGTGCTGGTACACACCTTCATCGACTTTCCAAGTGATAGAAATATGGTTATTTCCTTTTCCAGATGGACGCACAACCAAATCTCCTCTTGGTCGATTTGCCAAGTATGCTTGTGCCCCTTTGTAATCAGTTGCCTGCCAGAATGGATGCTGAACAAATCGCACTTGCTTTTCTCTCACAATCTTCTTTGCATTCTGCTTTTCCTTGATAATTTGTTTTTCCTGAGCAACAAAATCAAAATATTGATCTACTCTTACTCTAGACTTGTTTGAATTTGCGTCTAGATCAGCAGCTCTGATGGATAAATCCACACCTAATCTTTCCAGATTGATATTCTTGACGCTGCACATCAGTGCTTGATTGACATGGAACATTCTCGTTAAATCAGCATCTCCTCCATACGGAACGTCCACGTTTGACATATGTACTGTGCCTTCAATTCCTGACCCTAATTGTACATTGATGAACCGAGGTTGAACCCTAGTAACCACAGCAGATACAACTGCTCCTTCGTATAACGTGGCGTCAGATTCACCAGTAAGCATATTAAAGATTGCTTCATCACTGGCTCCAACAAATGGCCTGCGATGATCTTTGTAAGGATACATTAATTCATCCTTGATCAAGTTCAGACACACACGTTTTGGTTCGTGGTTTCTTCTCTCCAGTTCGTCAGCATAATCGTCCAACAACAATAGATTGAGACGATCAGAGTCTCCTTCAATCAACTCTTGCACGTGCTGGGATGGATTGTGATCGTCGTCTAAAACAGAGTCATCCAAATCCAAAGCATCTGCAGCCATTTTTCGTGCCAATTTGTAATCCTTAGGGTGAATTCTGGTATCATCCAAAATATCAAAACTTCCAGTGCGTAAATGATATTGGCGAATACGAATAAACGAGGAACAATTGTCGAAAATCACCTTTGCACAAATTCCAAGTTGAATTAAATCTCCCCTTGCTTCCAATATACCACCAGATCGCACTATTTTCGAAATCATTGCTTGTGCTTTGCGAGGACCTAAACCGCTAACAAATTGAAGCGTATGAGCCAAGTGTGGATAGTTTGCAGCAAGGTTAATATCCACACCACAGTCGTTAACTACATTTATAAACGCTCTTTCAATAGCCTTCATGTGGATTTCATCTGGCAACAAGTGCTGAAGAGGATCAAGACGAATGTTTCGGACATCTTGATCAGAGTTGTAAAGCGCGGCGTATTCGTTTATCGGGTCTTGCACATATCTTGCCAAAGATACACAGTATCGCACCAAGTGTGGGTAGTCTTCATCTGGGAATTCACGCACGCTAGTCTTACTATTCATGTAAATACGAGCACATTCGTCTTCAACAATCATTACTCTAGGCAAATACTTTTGGTTGGGGAGATTAGTCAGTACTTCGTTTTGGATAATAGGCAGTAAATGGATCTTGGTATTAGGTTTGAAGCCAGATATTGCTATAACTGCAGGGTTGTATGTTTCAATAAAATCTACGAGAGCTTTGATATCTGCATGTCGATCTCGGTCAGCAAGTTTATCAAATTTCTTGAATTCACGAAGCTCTCCGGTTTCATTCAACACTACAGCAAAAGTTGGTGACTTTCCACCATCTCCCCAAGATATGGCCATCGTTACTGGTGCTTCTTCGTCTTCTGGTCTAGTGCGATAAGGCGCAACACCAATATGCTAAATTAGCAATGTATTACTCTTTCCAGGGAAAGCTGTGTTTTCATTGCAATATAATCACACGCTTGGTTCCCCATTTTTTCTTTCAGCCATTTTACAGTCTGCGGGAATAAAATCTCTTTTGCGGCATATTCAGCGATTGCCTGTCGCTCCTTATTCCATAGTATTGCCAAATCGTTTGAATAGTCGTTACAAATAAATCTGACTATATCAGCTACCAGACTATCTTCTTCGTCAACTTGAATAGAGAGTGTAAGTAGACCGTCCTGTTCAGCTTTAAGAATCTGGAGGAACTGTCCGTCTACAAATTTAGGCACTGGCTTCTCTTTGAGATATTTAAAAGGCTATAGTCAGTATAAAGTACATAGTAAGGACTAGTGGATTCAATTTCTTTGAAACCTTTATCAGTTGGATGAACAGTTACAACTGCATCAGTAGAATAGATGATTCTAATGACAGCACGAAGTTGTGGGTGAGTTGCAATTTCCTGAGCAAGCATGTGCTTTGCCGCTTCCAAAACAGATTCAGCACTAGGGAATCTTGGTGAGATGAATTTTGCTGCAGCTTCCAATGGAGGCTCAGGATGATCTTCAGGGAAATGTATTCCGGATTGGGTTGCCACAGAAGTAACAAAATCTGCCTTGTTGATGTTAAACAGCTTGGTAAATTCGTTGATTTTATATTTTACAGAATCATCATAGAGCTGTTTCCATGCTGCAGCCTTAAATCTTTTCTTTTTTTCTTTTTGAATTTCATTCAGTTGAGCAGAATAGAGCAGTTGAATATGAGCAAAAGTGTCGTTCACATCATCCATAGTAACAATCTTTTCTACTAATGAAGCAATTTGCTCGTCATTTGTGATAGCTGGATCAAGTGTGGCGATCTGTGCAATCTGTTGTAATAGTAGGGTTTTCCTCTTTTCAACTTGAATAAACTTTTCGTCCAAATCAACAATTTTCCAAATATCTGGCAATTCCAGCACTCCATTAAAGTAATCCTTTCTGTGGGTGTAAATAAAGGGAACATCAAACTTGTTTCTTCTCAAGAATCTCAAAACTTGAGTTACTGACGTATTTAGTGTTTTTTCATCCACATTCTTTCTCTCCCTTGCCAAGATCTTTGAGATTTGCCCCGCTTCTCTGGCAATTTCGGCATCATCAGGAACATAGCTACCGTCTTCATTCTATATTAAGATGAGTTACTTGGAATCTCTCAGGTATATCTCTAACTCGGATCAATTCATCCTTTTCAGTCAACATCTTTTCAGCAATTTCAGTTGGTTCATAAACATCTCTGATTGTTATCTCCTTTTGCTTCACTGGTATTTCAGTATCATTTTCATAGTCGTCATCGATATTTAGCTGACTAGTCTCCTAACATGAATATCGAGTACGAGATTAAGAGCATAAGCATAGTCACTTCCATCACCAAACAAGTCTTCAATCTCTTCCAAAGCAGAGTTACTAATCCCAGCTTCCTGCCCAAGGTTGTACAACTGTTTGTGCATCTTTCGTTCTCTTACTTTATCTCTCTTACCAAATTCTTCATCGCTCCCATCATCCTCAATAAAATCATCAAGACCATCAGAGTCATACTCTTGCTGCTTTGGTTGTTCCTCATCTTCATCAAACAGCTTGGCAACATCATCACGATCTTCAGCTTTTTTACGCAACTTTTGTCTCCCAGATTTTCCAGAAATATTTTCATTAATCAATTCTAATTCATCTTCTGACAATTGCTCTTCATCCTCTTCTTCTATATTAATCAAAGATACCAATACGCTTTCTCTTCCTTTCTTTTTTTTCTCTTCGTTTTCGCTTTCGTCTTTCGAGAGCATCTTCATCTTGACTATCTTCCTCTTCATCATCATCAGCAATGAATTTCAAATCTTCTTCATTCATTTCTTCATCGTCATCTTCATCTTCATCGTCGCTATATTCTATAGCTTTTCGTGAAGATCGTTTAATCTCTTCATCAGAGTATTGCTTTTGTTAGTGGAAAATACGTTTTCTGAATCTGCTTCTCCCTCTTCCTGCATTTCATTGTCGGAATTAGCTTCGCCTTCTTCTAATTCTCTGTCTGGAGAATCCATTTTTTAGATTTGTGAAAAAGAAATTGATCTTTAGGCTTCAGGATTGGACAGCCTTGGACTTTAAGCAATTTAATCAACTTGGGATTTGCTTGGATTATTGGTTGAATAAACGAGATGGAGAGGAATTAGTCCAAGTAAAACTAAATACAACTCTTTTAAAAGGCTTTTATTGAATAAAGTTAAACTGCCCACTATTTTCGTATTCATACATATCCAACCCAACAATACAACTTTCCCTAACAGTCCTATCTCTGTCCTCTTTGTACTTTTGCAAGCAATCAAAGCACTCTTGGGTAGCAATACTACCAAGCGCTTCAGCAGCTTCGTGTCTTACCATTGACAATTCACTGGTATTTTCCAATACCTGTTTCAATGGTTCAACAGAATCTAAATGACACATTTGACCAAATATATAAGCGATTTCATGGCGGAATAATGCTGAATTGTCGTAGAACCCTTTTGCTAAAATTGCAACTGCTTCTGGAGTATTCATGTTCCTGAGTGAAAACATTGCCCTGTATCTATAGAATAACGGCAAGGAAGTATCATGCAGGATAGATTCCAATTCCTTGATGTCATTACTTTCCAATGCTGGAGCAGGATCAGTTGTGGGATATTCATTTTGATAATTGGATAAATCACATTGAATATTGTTGATTGCTAATTCAACAGTTTCTCGAACTACTTGAAACATATCATCCTGATATTTTTCCAACTCTGGTAAAGTGGAAATATCTCCAATAGCGCCGATGGCTTCCCCAGCTTCATGCCTAACCATTGCATTTTCTTCCAAATTACCAAGAACATTAAATAGAACAGGGATAGCTGATTTGTTTTTCATTTGTCCAAGGACATAGGCCAATTCATGCTTTAGTAAGCAAGAAGAGTCTTTGAAACACTTTGAAATAATCTCCACTGCCCTGTCGCTTTTAGTTGCTTTGAGAGAGAACAATGCTCTGAATCTCTTTGCTAGCTGTTCGTTTTCATCCAGTAATATATTTTCAAATTTAGTGTATTGCTCATTTGTAAATTCAACTGGAGGCAAGTTTGAAGTTAGCGTCATTTTTAATTACTCCAAGAAAAAAAATGTTTGGACCACTACCTTTTTATATACATAATAATTAGGCTTTTTTCATATTGTAATTAAACATTTTAAACTATTATCATTTTGTAAAAACAGAGTTCACTCCAACAGTTTCTGTCTTAAGTAATCCAAATTTGTCTGAATTATATACTAAAGTCTGTGAATAACAGAATAATATACTAAAATAACAGAATAATATACTAAAATAACAGAAGAATATACTAAAATAACAGAATGATTCATTTTGATACCAGTTTTTTTCTTGCAAAAAATGAGACTCAAAATCCCAGTCGAGGTAACAAAGTTTGGCATATACATCATGTTTCCAATCGCCACACTCTTTCTATTCAACGAACCAGATATCTTGTCAAAGCTACCATCTTCCCTGGATTTAGTTAAAAAGGATATTGAAAATGAACGAAAGACATTGTTTAAAATACCTCAGACTTTTGCTGAAGTGAAGGAAAAGACGGAATTGATTAAAGAGTTTTACAAGAATAAGGAATAAATGTAATATTGGTTTATGGATATTAATTTGCTTTATGGTTAAATTTAACTTATAACTTGACTCGAGTTAATAGATTGACTGTAACCCTAACGAACTGTCTTTCTTGAACGTATCGCACTTTCAATTTGAACACCATTCCATCGACACTAACCTACGATATACAGCCAAGAGAAGTCAAAAGGAAAGAGTAATTATATTTTTTCCGCTATTTTGATTGCAGTCTTGCAACCTACTTGAATTACCGAGTTCAATAAATCATAAAAAGGAGCTTTCTTGCTATCCATTTGAACAGCAGTATCCAAATGCTCCAATTCATCATCCCTGAATTCTTTTAATACAACCAGCAGCTTCTGAATTTCTTTATCATCAATCGCATACAGTTTTCTAATCTGGTCATTATAATGCTGTCCAATAACCGTTTCAACTGCTTCAGTGCATGCCATTGCAGCTTCTTTTCCCATTATTGCGGTAACTGAACCAAGGGTATACCCAGCCAATTCCCAGAATGGTCGCAGTAAAGAGGGTCTGGTCTTTGTACTTGCCAATATTTCATCAAATACTTTTAAATGGTGTTTTTCTTGGTTCCACATTTCTTTGATTTTATCTCTTGATTCTTTATCTTTGATGTAATTGTACTGTCCCTTGTAAATCCAGTTTGCTCCTATTTCGCCTGCATGGTCTACTCGGAGCATGGACTGAATTAGCTTTAGTTGCTGAGGAGAAAGTTTACTCAGTTTGTTCATTAGAGATTAGGAAAAATACAGTGTAGAATGGAAAATATAGTATCATGTGATTCATGCAGAAACTAACATGGTATTAGATAAGGATTACCAATTGGAATAGATAAAGATATACTGGTTCGATACGGAGCTCATAACTCTCTATTTTGTGAAATTTTCTTTATCAAAAAAAGAATGAATAGGTTCTATGCATTCACTGCTACCATCTGCGGAATGTTTGTAGGCGGATTAATAACAGACAAATTAATGAAACCAGACTTTAGAATAAAAAAGTGATTATTTATTAACTTCATTCCACTTTTCAGGAGTAAATGTTTTCTATGTTAGTAATAATTACTTGAGAGAATGCATGTAGCTGGCTGACTTGATCCTTAACTGCATCGTTCACCATTCGATGTTTTTGTAGCACTGATTTACCTTCAAACTGTGGGGACACTACTATTACTTCAAAGTTTTGTCCACAGCCGTCTGACATGTCTACTGCTTCTACATGAGTTGCTCCTAGTTTCTCTTTTAATGCTGTTTCAAGTGACTCTTTAGTTACTCCCATTTTTTGTTTTTACAAGATCAATTTGCAAACTTTTTCAAGCTTAAAATTAGCATTTAATTTTTAGATCAAATCATCCAAGAGTTAATTGATTGGACAGTATTAAAGTTAAATTGGAAAATGTAAATGTTAGTTTATCAAGTTAAAATTAAACCTAAACTACTAGGTGTTCAATTAAAAGCTGATCAACCAAAACAAACAAGTTTACTTCAACCACCACTTGCTTGATTTTCTTGTTTTCATTGAACCTGTCAAAAACCAGTGGGTACATTGACCATCCTATTGTAGTAGTAATGAATTCTTTAGCAAAATCAATGCTAATAGATAAGCAGCCTGTCAAGCAGCAATCAATGTAACTCTGTGGTATAGGTAACTGCGCGTTATTCTTTACATTCTTTGCTTCATAGACCCATACGATTGTATCACTTGGCAGCTGCAATATTTCATTATTAAAATAATGAACAACGTTATTTAGGTCAATCCTCGTTCGATTATAATTTAATTCGCGTTCATCTAGAACTATTAAATCTTGTTCAGGGTTTTGAAGTGGTATCAAAACGCCATTCGTACTCGCTTGATCGTTTCTTGAAACTTGGACTGCAGTGTAATTATTTTTGGGGCATGGGTATCCCCAAGATCGTTGTAATCCATTGATGCGTACGGGTATATGTGTGTTTGATTTGATTGATTTCTTTCTTGATTCCTTGTTAATTAGTGAGCCATAGCCAAACAGGAATTGCATGCCAAAATGGAATTGTGCCACCTTTTAAATCGGCACCGTGGATATCACACTACAAACAAAAATAAAGATAAAAATTAGAACGATCGTATTATAATGGATATTGATAATAAAACTTGCTTTTTTGTACGCGATTTAGTTATCTACTTGTTCTTGTCTTTTATCCGCTGCGGTTATTTTTTCAGAAATTACAGAAATGTACAATTCGTCATATTTATACTAAATGGTGGAATATTGCTTTAATATTTGCAAAAGTTAATTATTTTACGTGATATGAGTGTTCAATTGGTGCATATTCAATTTATTGAATATGGAACCATGATAACAGACTATCACTAACCAGATAACAGGAAAAGCGTGTCATTTAGCAAGAGCAATAGTTACCAAGCAACTTTAAAGTTACTGAATAATTATGTACTGTGGTCATGCATCTGACTGAAATCTGTCCAGAAACGCGTTTATAAAGGTAATGGGGTGGATGTTTCAGTCCACTACCTTTCACATTTCTGAAGTAAAGGTCCTTCTCATAAAATATCTCCTATTTCACTAAACCAATATCGAATTCTATGTGAATAGCGAACGACTGCTCACAGCTGATGTTATATTCGAAAAATTTGATATTTAAGAACAATGTCCCCCACTAAGATATCGATTTCAGTTAAATGAGAACTCTGTTATAATCACCTTCTTTTGATGCACTCTTTTGAATAAACCAAAAAGTGAATTGGTTACAGAAAACTAATTGCCAAAGAATAAATTGAGAGTCACCAATAAACATGAAACACACTAAAAGACAATTTAGTGATCATTTCGTCATAATCACCATGAAAAGGGAGGTTGTCTTTTTTAGGCTTGGCGATGGCGTGCTCGGGACCCCTAATGTCGCCATTTTGCGCTGTTATTGTGTTCTATTTCAATTGGTCCATTTTAGCTATAAAAATAAGCATGTCAAACAACGAGCTTGGAAATATGAACATTAAACAATATATCTTTGGCTATGGGTCATTAATCAACACCGCCAGCAGGAAACGATCGTTACAGAGAAATACAAGTGTTATACCAGTCAAAGTAAATGGGTTTGAAAGGCGTTGGGGATATAGGTGCCCTAGAAAAAATTATACTGCTGTGCTGGTTACTAGAAAGCAAAATCATACAGTAAACGGAGTTCTTATACCAATCGCGGATCCTGAAAACGACCTAAAAATCTTGGATCAAAGAGAAGCTAATTATGCTCGGTGCCTAATTAATATTTCTGATGTGATGCCCCTTATCGATGCTGAAATACCTAAAGATGCTCTTATCTGGGTATACGAAACCCACAACAGTAATTTTAAAAATTACTCTACTACATCGCAACAATGTCACCAAATTGAACATATACCAACACCAAACTGCCCTATACCTCAGAGCTATATTGACTGTATACTGGCGGGGTGTTTATCGATTGGGAAAGAATTTGCAGAGGAGTTTGTTTTGTCAACTCGCGGTTGGAATTCCGAGTGCTGGTGGAACGACCGTGAAGCTTGTATCACAATCAAAAAGTACAACAGTCAGCATGATCCCAGCGACACTCCCCTCAATTGCAAAGACATTGATGAAATATTGAGCAACCTGTTACCCTTGAAAAACTAGAATGTAGATTAATAAATGTATTCATATTGAATTTTTATTCAGAGCTCTTTCAACTCCTTCATCTTACTAAATGATACTGTTAACGTAAGACCTCCGATCGCAATTGCGTCGGCAGCGGACATCAAGTACTCTGCGTTTGCACTGGACAAGAACAATCCGGTTTTCATCAACCACGCATACTGAACTAGAATTAAAAAGTATTACCAATCAGCTGACTGGCGAATATAAATAATTCAGCAAATATTAAAGAGGGTTTGTCCATCATTGCTAATTTTGAATTACGTGCATCTCTGAATAGCAGGTGAGTCCTATACAGGTAACAACCACACAGGATAAATTCTCCGAGTAATAAAAAGTCATAGTACGCAGTCAATACCTGTGCGAGAAACATTGACATGTATTGTCCGTAAATTATCTTTGTATTTCTAAATTAGTCCTACTTACATATTCATCTTTGATTCATTGGTAGTTACATCTCCAATCAGACAAGTGTAAACGGGTAAAACCACAAACCAGGCCAAGTACCTGGCTGGTTCAATGTAACACAATCCGCTAAACCCTGGAATCCGCGGAGTAATTCCAAACGCAAGAATAACGTAAATTCCAACCATAAACATATTAAGAGTTAGGAGTATTGCTGATACAACTCTCTTGGATTTCACCAAGGAAATCTGAAATGTCTTGTAGGCAATCAAAGCTGTAATAGCAAAGACAATAGCTGTATCTAGGTTAAATGTGATTACTGAAATATAATGGAAATAGCTTTGGGAAATAGAGTAGTAATTTTGATGGAGTTAGTATGGATGACGCAGCGAGTGCTAGTCCTCCCAAGATCCCCATTGCTACCTGCTTTTGACATTTTAACCAAGTCACGGATACAACTCCTCCGATATTTAACCATTTGAAATCAAGGTCGAAATCTTGCCTGCTCTGTACAACAGTCTGTTTGTGAAAAACTCCGGGAATATCATCTGCCAGTTTGTGACTGTCATTGATACAATTACATGCACATTTATATTTGGATTTTGGGACATATTCCGTACACTCGCAAATATTACAGTGTGATCTTAGGATCCCTGACTTGTCCAACATAATTATGGAAAATCCATGAGGACAATGTCAAGGTGTATTCATACATTGTTTAAAACAAAATGAAAAATATATTAGGCAGAAACAGAGGTTCCTATTGGCCGGCTGGAAGTTTTGGAATCCTTACTAGATGCTTTAAGATTTAACAGTCTTATAAGTTTGAAATTTAGTGCGACTTTGTTAGTTTTGATTTACCTGCCAAGCAGTGCCCAATTCCAATGGTTGCACTAATTGTGCTAACACTGACTTCTGTGCTTCCGCCAATTGAAGGAGATATAGCGAATAGGATTACTCCCAACCAAATAAAACAAATATCAGCAATCACCAACGTCAACAAATTTCGCGTAGCCTGTGCATGAATACTTTGCCTGTTAATTTGACAATTCAGTCTCTGATGTTCCAGAAGCTTGGATGTGACATACGTGGCATTAAAGGTTTCAAAAGCGACCGATAGTAAGCCAAAAAGTTGCAACCCTGGTGTAGCAAACTTTAGGATAGCACTGGATGGTGGCTTTCCTAAACTAGTCACTAATCCCCAGTATGGACCCAATAGTATTATGTAGATTACTAGTGATCCAACCATCATCTTGTCAATCAATGGCTTCTTTATGATTCTCGACATTGGTGAAAATGCCTTGAGGATTTCCATCTGCCCGAGAAGCATGGCCAAGAGAATAACAGAACCTAGGATATTGGTGAACCAATATATGAATGGTGTGCAAAAGTTTGAGTTTAGCAATGCATTCATGATCTGCCAAATAAAGAATAGGATCAATATTGCGATCAAATAAGAGCTGGTCTTTCTGCTTGTAATACCTATCCATCCAAACCAAGCTAAACTGATCATCATTGTAGTTAGAACCATGTAGGTACCCATTACTACCAAAGTAAATATCCCCAGAGATGAATGAATGTCCAAGTTGGGATGGCCAGTCCCATCAATTGAAATGCCTTTGTCTATGATATACTTGCTGCTCATTGACAAAAGTAAAGCGGTTTGGGGCTTTTAATGGTGCACGCTGTACTTTTAAGGTAAACAGTGTGACTATTTGGCACACGCCAAACACTCATGGAATCCACCAAGTTGCCAGATAGCTTTGGATATCGCCCATACACTGTACATGCTATTTCATTTACAGTTACATCAGTATCCTTTCGATATAGTAAAAATGATTACATCTTTGGGCTCCTGACCAAATCCAAAAATAGCACAAATGGATTTCTGACTGGGAAACTAGTGGTGGAAAAGACCTTCCTATAACCGCTATTAATACTTTACAATGGAGTATCTATCCCTTTGTTGCCGATATATTGCTTGCCAAGATTGCGTTTTGTCATCCAGTCCAATACTTTAGAGACTACATTCCCTCTCGGCTCAACTTGAATATCGCTGTACTGCGAGTCGGTGGCAACATTTCGTTCTCCAGGGCTTTATGAATGAACGCAGAAGATTCGGAAACTAGAACGTGATTGAACCCAGTGTCGTACCAGATTAATTCAAGTGTTTGCATTAGATATTTATTATTAATCAAAGCGCTAGCGGTAGATATATATGATCAATTCAAGTGCCTGCATTGGCGATTATTAGTCCCTCTTGTTCTTTGTTCTATATTCATCTCTATACTCCTTGAATGCGTCTCGAAAGCTCTTGGGTATCTTTTCCGAAAAGAATAATTCTGTCGATTTAGTATCTAATGCCAGGTTGAATGGTTTCAGAGTGGTATTGCATCTGTGAATAAATCTCGTTAATATCGGAATACCTATGCGAGCTCCATAGATTGTGCTGAAAGGTGCCTGTTGCCAGTAATGTCATCCCTATTGAAATCGACACTAATAATCCAAACATGTGAAGGGAATTTCCTTCCTTTGCTGAACTACTCCAAACGCTGTAAGAGAAATAAATCAGTGCTATTAACCATCCCGCTAGAAACGCTACATTTAATTCACTTGTACTCTGACTTATCGTTCGTTTCCTCTCCACTCTTTGCATATTTCCCTGTAATCTCGCCTCAAACATCAGCAAGTCTGGTTATTACATCTGTACCTGCAAATGCTCTTCTATCCGCATGAATCTTCTTTTCGTTCTCAGGGAGTGAGGGAAAGTAATCCACCCCACCTACTGGTCTGGTTGACATTTGAGATTCTAATTGCACAAATTCAAAATTAGAAAACTTTTTTTAAATTAAAATTGATTTTATAATTTCAACATTTCTGGCCTTTGGGAAACCTTTTCCTTGGTGATCTTCCCTCCCTTGTCAATGACATTAGCATTTCCTTTGGAGAATTGCTTCTTGTTTCGTGGATCTACAACCAGTGTAACGTTATCTTGCTTCATGAGTTGTTTCATTGCATTAGCCTTTGTGATGTTGGATTGCAAGTCTTCTGAAGTTTTAACCAGTTTCTTTGCTCTTTCCCGCTCTCTCTTTTCGTTGGCAATCTTGCGTTTGGCCCTGACACGAAGTTTCTTTTTGTCTGCGGCATCAAGTTCTGCTTGAGATTTAGCAACCTTTCCATCGTACACTTCTTGAGGAACTGCAAGCTTAGCGGTTGAGACGCTGGCTGGAATAACTTCTTCCATCGATATTGCAGGAACAGATGCGTTAGGAACAACAACCAATTCCAGTTCTGCAGCTTTTGGAGTATAATGCCAGTTTGATAAAGCATCAAGTTGCTGAGATAAATTATTAAATAGCTCATTGATTTCCTGGTGGTGTTTTTCAACCTCTAAATCTCTGGCAGATTTGATTTCGGTTTTTGATGTCTGTCTTTGATATTCTTCTTCATAGATTTCAGCCAATGATTTCTGGTTCTTTTGGTCATCCAATTCCCATCTCCTGTTTGGATCGTAAACAGAGTCTTTTGGAGGTGCTTTTCTCACCACATCATCAAAAGCTTGATCTTTGATCCTTTGAATGATCATGTCTGCCAAAGTCTTTGTAGTTTCTTCAGTAATAACAGGTACAGGTTTAACAGCAATATCAACATCCAAATCTTCTTCCAATAATGAATTCACCGGTCTAGTCTTGGAAGATACTTCACCTCGAAGTGTCCAGTCCTTGACAGCCATGTTTTCAGCTTCAAACGTTTCAATTTCTTTTTGTCTTTCTAACTGTTCTTTTTCAAATGTTGAAAGCAAAGGAGCATCTGTATCTTCTTCCTCTTCGTCATCAAACAAGGACTTTTCTTTTATATCTCCTTCCAACTCGTCCAAATCCTTAATTTGATCAATTTCAGCCCCGTCATCTTCGTTTTCCATCAAGTCGTCATCTTTCTTTTCTTCATCAAGCGGCTCCATATCATCTCTCCAACTTTTTCTAGTGGATTTTGACTTTTCAGCAGCTTCAAAAAAGTCGGAATACTTGATATCTAGGGATTAAACTAAAATAACCATTAGCATTATCATCGTCATCATCTTCGTCGTAATCAAAGACTCCATTCGCCATATCTAATATTAATTTCAAAAGTTACCTTTTCCAATGGTAAACATTTCATCATCATCATCCAATTCCTCTTCGATATCTTCACCTTTCAACTTTTTCTCGTATAATGCAGCCATTTTGTTGTCTCTAGCTTCACTGAGGTCAGCGAATCTTTCCATTTCTTCCAAAGAAAAGAAATCATCATCAACTTCAGACCGTTTACGTTTTGGTTTTGGTTTCTCGTCGTCTTCATCTTCTAACGGCTCTTCATATTCTTCAAGCTCTTCGTCTTGGCCCATTTCATCTTCATCCTGATATTCTTCCAACTCTGGTCCATTATCAAATTTTTCATCGTCCGATTCCGCACTCTCGTCGAGTTGCTGAGCATCCGCCTCTTCTAGCATCGCATCATACTCATTTTCACTCTCATCGTCAGATTCCTCTTCGAACTCCTCATTTTCTTTGATTTCATCACCTTGAAAAATTTCATCAAAATACTCCAAGGCAGGTTCATTGAAAAGCTTCAATTGTTCCCAAATTTGATTTGAATCGAAGCCTTCGGTTGTTATTTCAGGTAGAAAGCAGAGGTTCTGTGTATCAAAAGATTTTGCTTGGTGAGTAATGATTTACCTTTCTTGTATAGATATTGCACTGCTTCTAAATACGAATTCGCAAGTTCTGGGTCTTGCGAAGCTTTCAAGAATCGCTGAGGTTGATTCAGCACCTGATTCATAAAGTTTTCGTCTATTGGGTTTTCCATTTTCGAGTTCAAAAAAAATAAAAAAAAATGTCAAAGATACCAGAATTTATTAGATTCTAAAAATGCGAGTCGTAAAGACACCAGAATTTATTAGATTCTAAAAATGCGAGTCATAGACACCAGAATTTATTAGTTGCTGGCCAATTCTAAAAATCCAAGCTCTCTTTGAACTTGTTCCCCAACGTACTGTCTTGGATAGAGCTCTACGTTTTCCTTGGTTTTGAATTGGTCCAAAGGCTCAAGAATGTTATCTGAAGCCAAGTGGAAAAAGAGAGTAGATGAGATTCTCCATAGAGGGCGGTTAGCAGCTTTTTGTCTTTCAATTGCCTTCAAAGTGTCTTCAACAACTACAACTTCATGGAAACCAGCCAAAATCTGTCCTCCAGTCAAGAATTCAATTTGTTTAGCTGCCTGTACAAGCAAGCAACCGTCTGGAATCTTGGCCAATAGTTTATCGCCAGATTTGGTCCAGATGTGTAACCCTGCAAATCTGGATTTACCGTGGATGGTTAAAAAGTTCAAGTCGGTGTGGAATCCAGCCAAAACTGTGTTCAATTGACCATATTTCTCCAAATCCGATCCAGTAGGAGCCAAAAGATGAGGGCCGCCTTCAGATAATTTGGTAAAAGTATCGACAGGTAATCCTAAGCCAATAGCAAGCATTTCACTAACGATCGTGACAGCGTTCAAAAGTCTATTTCCCCAATGGTTCATCTTCTTTTCCCATTCTGGAAATGCTATTTTTTAGAAAGAAAATACCTTCTGCGATAACTGGGCTAGCATTGAGCTGCTTAAATTTGGTTTCGGTAGGAGGATTTCCCATTCTCCAGAACTAAGGTCAAATAGAATATACAAATCTCCACTTTGGATCTGGCTTGTTGAACTCGAATGGTTTGTCTTCCGGTTTCATCTGCATTACCTAGTAATTACCTTTTCTACTCTATCGATGCAAGATTCATCTCTTCCGCATCTAGGTAATTCAGTGCATTCAGGAGTGGATCCAACTTGGTAGTGCAATTCTGGTCTGGCATCCTTCAACTTTTGTTCATGCGATTGGTTAAAGTAATCTTCCATCAAATCGAGAAAATCAGAGTTTTCTTGTTCGGTTACTCTTGGGTCTCTAATGGCGAATGCAGAGTAAGTGGTAATTGCTTCGGCCAACTACGGTAAAATATCCTTTACTTTTTTGCATTCCTTCTGGGCGGCTTCAGAGTTTGGGACATTAATGTAAGGTTGTAAATCGATAACTGGAAGTAAAATTGTAGTTGCGACCATGTTTTTTTTGGTTGAAAATGTTTCGCCTGACTTGTGTGTGACGAAAAATGAGCTGTTCACCCGCAAAAGGAAAGTCCGCACTGGAATTAGGCTAATTCAAGCCGCACTTATGAACCAAATTATCTATGCGTTCCAGGTAAAATTGTAAAACTAAACTATATTTTTGCTTTCAAAATTCCAGAATATTACTTTATATCAGCTAGCGGATTTGATGGAATAGGTGTATCAGATGAAACTTTCATGTTTGAAAAGTCAGCTTCCCATGAAGATGGTTTGCCTGCAGTCGAAGTTGGGGACAGGGTTTCAATACCTTCTACTAACTTTGGAAGGTTACGTGCAGGATCGTTTTGGGACTATATTAGCAAGCACTTACATCTGGAACGGCACTAGTTGGGAAATCTTCCATTTCTTGTTGTACCGATTCCAAATCATCACTCATAGTCTCATCATCTCCATCCCTGTGGAAATTGCGCACTGCGTATAATGCATCTTGAGAAATCGCTTCGTTGATATCAAACTCAACTTCTTTATCTTCAACATCACTGAATAATTAACAAAAAATTACCCTATCCACTTTTTTTCTTCTTCGTCATCGGAACTGTCTGCTCCCATAAATCTGTCTGGCAAATCCTTGACCATTTGCTGGCAAAGGTATCTGGTGAATTGATCATGATATGCATCAACTGATTCAGAATTTAGATTTTTTTCTGCATTGTCGTCATCGATATCATGAACACTACTTTTTGCCAACACGACTGGTTTAGATTTGAAATCATCATCTACTGCTGAGCCAGCTCCACCAAATGCAGATACTCCGCCAACCTGTTCAGGTTTCGTACCTCCTAACGTTTGACGATCAGCTTCTTGAGTTTGTCTAAATGTATGGTTTACATATTCATGCCATTCTTCAGAGTGAATATAATCTGAAATTAACAAAAATTACTATGCAATTCATCGTCTAGTTCTTCTGCGCACTTTTCAAACAGTTTACAAGTTTCTTCGGAAATGTAGGTTAAATGGCCCATATATCCTAATCTAAAACCTTTTGGTTGTTCCCTAAATTAGTAGATTTGTACACATGATAGTCATTTAGACGTTGGGCGTTGGTGATTTGTTGAATAAGCGTACCACTTTGGAAAATGGACACAATAAGTTTCTTGACAGTCTGCCTTACTACCTTCATTTTTAATTGAGCAAATGAAGGCTCGTCATTCATTTCATTTAATGCTGCTTCACTTGGGGTTTTTTGGTAGCCATATTGTCCGGCAAGGTTTGCAGTGAATGAATACGTATTGAAAATTTTGGCAATCATATCATAGACTACCGAATGGATAAAATTGTTCCATGGAAACGCAAAGAATAGACCCTACAGTTAGGAGGAATTACAATGCATCTTTCCATTATTTTCTCCCTGATAAAGGATTCAGTCAACATAATAAGACCATCAACAACGGTCACTTCAGGTGCAGCTGATTCATCGTCGGTAGGGCAGACCATCATATCAAACAATGGACTTGAAGCAAATAGGTACTGCAAGTGGATAAACTCTGCAAACAATTCACAAATCTTTAATCTCTCTGAACCTAACGGAATCTGTTTCCCAACAGTAGTATCTACTGGTTGACCCTACCAATTAAGTTTGAATACCACACTCAACGGATTATCCAATGCATACGCAAATTTGGAAAGATTGCCGCAAAATACATAAAATAAATCATTCAAATCGATGGAAAGTGCAATGATTTTGTCAAGTCCAGGGTATGGTGTATTTGGATTTCCATTTTGGTTGCGAACATTGAATTCATGGTGCTGCACTTCAGCTGATTCTATTTCACTAAAGGTAAAATCTGACCAACCTGCAATAACGTCGAATGAGTTCCATAATAACGCTGATTCCGTTAATCAAGCTCGTAGTGCAGTTCTCGCTTGTTCTATCGAGCATAAAGTCAATTAATTGAGTAAGGATTTTCTCACTATGGTTTAGAAATATTTACGTTTTCATTTCCATTATCAATAGATTATTGTTTCCGCCACTGGGTCTTACTACTTCTGGAGGAGCGGTTGGATCAAAAGCATTGGCAGGCTGATATGTGAGTGTAATAATATCAATCAAAGTTTGAGAAGCAATGGTATGGCACTACAATGACTCGTCAGTTACCTCTGCATCTAATTTTGGATCCAACAATGAAACCAAGTTCATAATCAGTCCTTGATCCCTTAGCCACTATTGTTAATAATTTCTACCTTCAACACTCCTTGTCCCTCAGGCAAATCTTCAACTTTAATAATATTCAGAATCAAATCGGCAATCGGATTACAGTTTAAATGCTTCACTAGATTCTTGTAAGCGCTTGGACTCTCCTTTAAAAATTCCACCATTGCTGCCGTCTTTTTTGTCAAAAGTACAGTGTTGATTTTTGCAAAGTAGGTCGCATTTAAAGAGTTTAAATTATCCTCTTTTTCAAGGAATTTCCAGAAATCTGTTAATACGTCCTGGTTTTGGAATAGCGCATCTATTATCGTCATTATTTCGCAACCGAAAATTTCACTCGCAACAAACGGATACCTACATCAACGGTAAAGTACTTGAATTTTTTCTGTTCGTCCAAACTGTCGTTCTGAGTAACATATTCCAATAAAGTTTTGATATTGAGAGGTCGGCTCAGACTACGTTAGCGACAAGTACAATTCTAACAGTTTGGCGTTCTGTGCCTTCACTTCCTGTAACAGCTCGTCTTCGCGCATCACATCGTCGAGTGTCGCTCCTTCTTTTTCTATTATCCCTTCAATCGCTGAGGCATTGTGAAATCCAAACTTCCAAAACATTTCCAGATTTCGAAAATGGAAATTTTTTAACAAAAAGGCGTGGTCTGCTAATTTAAAAGGTGATAAGGCTGCTCAATGGAAGTTAAGTTGACAATTATTGGTTTATTAGACAAAGCGCAACTGCTAGGAGCAAGTTCAAGGAAATTGACTTTGGCAAACTTGAGCTCGCATATCCTCCAAAATTAGTCGCAATCTCCAAGTTCCCAACTTGAGGGGAATCAGTAGTAGGATAGCCAATGGTAGACATGACTCCTAGGATGCCAGGGCCGTAGATCCCTTTTGAATTGGCTTTCGCTATAATACTATCCAATGCCTGACCCAATAGTGGTCGCATCACTGGAATCATCAAAAAGTCTGCAGTGCTGCTCATACTTTCATTCACATGGACAAGAGTGGAGCCTTGTCTGTATCCAGATATTGAAAATAGTTGAACCGACTGTTTGTTGGAGGTTTGGAAAAATATTTCATTTGGTCCGCTGGATATAACCTGCATAATTTGACGAGCAGCATTGTATGGATCACCGCTAGTTTCAAAGTTGGTAATAAATTGGCTGAGTGGGACATTATTCTGCTTGAAACTGGTAATCTTTCTTCCCAAGTCAGCGAATGATGCATTGGCAGACTGTACAAAAGAGTCCCAAATAGATAGAGGAGCCAACGAAGATGCGGTGGCGGAAGAGAGTGAGTTTCCTTGAGCAAAAGGAAGCGGAGCGATATAGTCATTATTTGAAGTCACATGAAATCCATTTCCATCATAATAGGACGAGTATTGAGCAAGATTAGATTCAAACCCTAATCCATGCGTCATTTCGTGACAGATTACAAATTCAAAATCAGATTGGTTCGTTTTGATTGGAATACCTTGATCTTTAAAGTAGAAATCAAAATCAGAATTGAATTCAGCAAAGATATCAACAGCAGCAAAGTTTAGGTTTTGATTGAGATTCATCTGTTTAACAAGGGCTTGTGGGTAGTAATACCAGTCAGATCCAGAAGTTCTACCGGGGAAATAAGCAGCAGGGGTAGCCCTACCAATAATATTGTTGACTTCATCACAATTGGATCCTTGGTTCATAGCTTGGCAAAATGAATGGAACTGAACCTGAACTAAAATATTTGACTTTAGTTTCAGCTGTTGTGCTATTCTATTGCCTGCACTGATAAACGAATTTTGGACATATTGGCACTTTGTAGCATCTACGCCGTCGCAAGAGAATCGAAACTGGAATGATGGCTGCGAGTCCTTCTCCACCTTTTGTGTTATTCTTCGGTCATAGAAAGTAGTGTATGTGACATCATTGCTATATGCGCCAGATTTATCAATTCTGGTTATAGAGGGTCCAGTTGGAGTAGAAGCTACCAGAGCTGTGAATATTAATGAAAGCATTGCAATTTTTCTATGCGGTCAAACTTTTAAAGGTCAATGGTAACGGCCAAAGGGCCGTCTCTTTTTGGCTATTTGGTGGTTTCACATGCAAAGTGAAACATTGAGTTGGAGAACAAGATGATCCAGAACTAAATAGAATGAAAGAACGTCGATAAAGGATTGCTATTTGTTGAGTATGCTTTGGAAAGCTCCCAATTGAATCACCAATTTGGGTAAATCAAAGCAAGTGACTTTTCATCTGTTACCCACCGCATGTTTAAAGCAGGTCATGGCAAATGATTGCCAATCACACCAGATAACTTTTATTCATATCACAAACGAATCCATGCAAATAAGAATTGGCTTCTCAGGGAGATTCTCTTGCTTGATATTTATATCTTTTAATGAATGCAAGTGTTTACAAGTGTATGCGATCTGTGATTTGAATTTCTCTCAAAGTGACAAAACACACATGTCGATCGTAGATCAGTGCTGAATTTACTTTATAAGACGGGCTAGTGGACTTGTTACTCAACAACTACATCCTATGATGGTGCATTGGCCAAGTTAGTGAACAGCCCAAGTGATCGAATCGCCAGTTCTTTCCAAAGGCAGTTATTATTACGCATTAAGCTGCGCTTCGAATTTATCCAAGTTTTTCTTGTATTTGCTTTTTTAATAATGGTAAACATTTTAATTTAATGTTTTGATTGTCAATGTGGCTGTATAAATATATGTGAGCTCGTTAGAGCCCTTACTAAATGGAAGATAATAATCCTCCTTCCGAGGAGAATATTACGCCAGTGGAAGAATCATTCGATTTCGGAAAGAGGGATTCTCAGTCAGATATTGTAAAGACATACCCCAAGTTGAAGATTGATGATGAAGCATTATACAGAACCAACTCTATGCCAACAAGAAAGCTGAGAACAACCGCTGATTTGGAAAAGGGAGAGTCGTCTCTCAGTAGGGGAACAAAACCAAATTCTGCCCCGTACGTTTACGAAACATTATCCTATCCTTCCAAAGATCGACCAAAACGGCCAGAGACTCCTGGATTTGAAGCATTCCCTATTACTGTAGTCAACACTGTATTTACACCTACTGCAAAACCTGGCACTCCTGGGACATTGGGACCTATGGATTCAATCAAATACAAATCAAAGAAAACCGGACAAGTAAAGAATATCGAGCTGAGGAAGCCTTATCAATTTAGGTAATTCATACTAATCATAGGGCCTTTAGCAGACGGGCAATAAGCTATCAGAAGCGCCAGTGGTTTGAGAACATTTGTTGTATCACCCTTTGTCCTTTTATCATGATCATATTTGCCTTTCTTTTGAAGATTATTATTGCTCAGTATTCCGATGGCTCTCCAACTTATCGTAAGATTATATTAACTTTGAAATCCAATATTGTACAAACGCAGACTCGACGAACCAACAGAATTGGCCAATTTACAATATTTCTGGAGTTGGAATCACCAGATTCAATGCAAGTGATATTCCTTCTGCAACATTGCCTGTCAGAGCTGTGAATTACCTCAGTCGATTGTCATTAGTGGATATTACTGGTAAAGATCCACTTTCACAACTGACATCGTTAACTGTAGCTGGAAGTTTACCTTGTAATTAATCTTTAACTCTAGGCGTGCAATGGTTTGGCGAAGACTACATTCTCTCCAATAATAGTGCGTATGAAATCCCACCCACTCCACTTCATACCTATTCCACAAAAGATTCGTAAGTTTTCGTTAAATTAGTGCATATACGTCCGAGATTTTATCTGGTTGGCTGGATGTACTGGCACCGACTGATGGAGGGACTAATTTGGTAGATCCCTATGCAAAGCAAGCATTAAGGTAGCTGCACTATAATTTTAGTCTTGCAAGAACGTTTGTTTCTTATCAAATGCGACCTTGGGCTATTGTCGGCACTTCATCTGTGAATCCATCACTAATTGGAAATGTGCCTAAACAACCAGCGTTATCCAATGCTTCTGCAATTCCATCTGGAATTCCTTATTTCAAAAGCGGACAAAGCTCAAATGGAATATTAGATACTATTGAGCCAAGGTGGTATGTTTTGACGAATTCATTCCCACCTCAATTATCTGGATATCAACAAGTTCCATTCTTTTTGCAAAACTTTACGGATATACAATCTATGACCAATTACTACTACACTGCTATCCAATCGTCTATTTCAAAACTGGCCAAGGTCCCCCCAGTAAGCGCTGCAATTGAAGCTATATCCCAAGACATTGCAGCTGCTGAAATCCTATATTCCTTGCACACCGCTTTGGATGATACTCCGTATGCAGGAATATATTTTGACCAGATCGATCACTCAAAGAAAAACTATTCCTACACATTACAAATTGGAGAAAACAATGTTCTTTCAAATATTCAAGGATTCCCAACAGCCGGTTTGAGAAAACTGTTACAGCAATCACAGCTCTCAAATGGCATACTAAGGATGAGTGACAGCAAATTGAGTCAAACTGTGATCACTCAAGGAACAAGGGCGTTCCCTTACTTGGAATCTGGACAAATATTCTTCCCATTCGGATCTGTTATTGGACGAATATTGTATCCATTGGGAATTTCATTCTTGCTCCCGATTTTTACTCTAACTTTGGTCAAGGACAAGGAAGCACGAATTCTAGCTATGCTTCGGATGGTATTTAATTCTAACTCTAGAATGGTTTAGGAGATGTCAGTGGTTACTATATCAGTTCCTTCATCACATTCTATATTAGCTATATTGTTTCGATGGTGGTCTTCTTTGTGACAGGGTATCTCACAGGATTAGAATTCTTTACTCAAACTGCGACATCAGTATTATTGATTGCTATTTTGCTGTGGGGCTTGGTACAAGTGAGTATGGCATTTTTCTTCAATGCTTTATTCAAATCATCCTCAGTTGCTAATGTCGGTGTCTTCTTGATTGTTATTTGTGGTGTAGTCACATCGTACATTCTTGATCAGGTATTCCCCGACCCTGCCACATTCCCGACTGTTGTTATGATTTGGCCTCCATTCGCATTTTACAGAGTTCTTGGACTACTGAATAGACATGCAACTTCAAACGTTCTTTCGTCTTACACACTTAATATGGTGGTTCCAGGAGACCAAGTCTTTTTAGGGCTCATTTTAATGTCAGTGGAAATTATTGTGGTGATACTTCTTTCGATATATTTAACTCAAGTCGTTCCTGATAATTTTGGAAGATGCAGACCTTGGTATTATCCAATCACTGACATGAAGGATCTTCTGCGATCAGAAAAGGTTGTCGAGGAAAAGGTAACACTAGCTTAATGTAGGTTTTCAAGAAATATGACCCTTCTGAGGAAGTTACGACAGACGAAGATGACCACGTAAAGGCTGAAAGAAATGCAATCAAAGAGAGACAATATCCTTCTGACACGCCTTTGGTGATGCTTGGAATGAAGAAAACCTATGACAATAGCTTTCAAAAGAAAGAAGCGGTAAAGGATATCTCTTTTTATGTTGAAAACGGAGAAGTCTTTGGGCTTTTGGGACCAAACGGTGCTGGAAAGACTACTCTCATCTCTGTGCTTACAGGTATATATCCTCCAACCGGAGGTGAAGCCACAATTGCAGGGTTTGATATATACGAGAACCCACAATTGGCTTTCCGATCAATTGGTGTCTGTCCTCAGGTAGAATCATCCTAACCAAGTTTGACATTTTATGGAATGATTTGTCCATTGAAGAGCATCTTTTCTTTTATGCAAGGCTCAAGGGAATCAGCCCAGAGTTGGAAACTTCAGCTGTTCGTGCTGCGCTCGAGTTGGTTGAGCTTTTGCACTTGGCCAAGAGACTTGTAAAAGGCTTATCGGGAGGAGAGAAAAGACGAGTCAGTATTGCAATTTCCCTTGTTTCTGATCCAAAGGTGGTATTCTTGGATGAGCCAACCACTGGGTTGGATCCCGATGTTCGAAGATCAGTATGGGATACTATCGCAATTGCCAGAGGAAATCGTGCAATCTTATTAGTAATATTATTCTTAATCAAGACAACCCATTCTATGGAAGAAGCAGAAGTTTGTTGTCAAAAAGTTGGTATCATGGCAAAGGGGCATTTGAAGTGTCTAGGTACCCCAGCGACACTAAAAGAGAATTATGGATGTGGATACAAACTATCAATCACATCGCACAAAATGGACAAAGCTCATGATTTTATCATGTCGATTTTGCCGGAAGGATCAAAATGCATTCACAACTTTGAACAAAGTAGAAAGTATGGGTTCAAACCGGACGCTATTCAACTTGCTAACGTGTTTGATCTACTCGTTTTACATGCGACAGACGCAGGAATAGAAAGTTGGGGAGTTAGTCAAACTACTCTTGATGAAATATTTACATCTGTGATTACTGAAAGTGATGCGTCTGGGACAAGTAAATAAATGTAATTTATTGAATTTAAATTCAAATAGATTTATTAAGGAAAATTACAAAAATTCACTTGGATGACATCCAAGAAAGCCAAGAAGTTCTCTCTGGTTTAGCACTTGGCTTTTCATCGGAATCAGAAACAGGTGGAGTAACTATTGTTGGTTTGGCGTGAACAGATATTGGTCTAATCTTGCCATTGCGATTGGCATTCGAAATTCGACCGAGTCTGGCTATAGTTTGTCCACCAAAGTCTTCCTCGTCGACATCATCAATAGAAATTGGGGAAGTTGGTGAGGTTGAGAACTGAGATTGCGGCGATTGCGGAGTATTTCTAAAATCCAGAGCTTCAGCATTTTCAAAGCGGTAAACTTCAGCAGTGTTCACCTTTACTGAATGCCGCTTACTTCTACCCAATGAATCTGAAGTTGAATAAGCAGGAGATCCGGCCACTGGAGATAATTCTTCAGGCACAGGGGATTGAGATTTTCCAATAGGATTTAGCCAGCCTCCAAAATTTGGTGAAGCGTGGCCAACGATCATGCTATTCCTATTGATACGAATAGGTTTACTTTCAGTTGTTGAGACTGGGATTGCCATTGTTGAATGTCTCTTCTTTTGCGCATCAGAATCATGCTTTTTATACTTGATCTTGAGATCAGCAACTGGTGATATTTCATCAATTTCCTGACTAATAAATTGTGGTTCAGCCATTGCAGGGGTGGGTAGCTGGGGTTGTTGAACTTCTTTTTTTGTTTCTTCAGCTCCAAATAGTCTTCCCATGAAAAGATTTGACAATGACTTTTTGGCGGAAAGTTTGAATTGCTTCAACACTGGCTGTGGTTCGACTGGCGAGAGATCTGGTATAACCTGCTCTTCAGTTTTTTCTGCTTCTATAGTTGGTATAAAGTAAGCGCTGGAAATGTTTTTTAATTTCTTTCCTGATTTGCTAGCTTTCCTCCACCAGCACTTGTCTTCAGGAATATCGCAATCAGAATCCCAGTCGGAATCAAATTCCCAAACTCTATCAGGTATAATTTTCTGTTCTTTTCTAGATTTTCCCACCATCGCACCATATTCACCATTTATCAACTTGTAAACAGAAGAAATTTCAAATGCAGAGCGCTTCAGTTGAGTATCACAATTTCTAAACATATAGTGCAAGCTACTATGGTATGCTTCTTGAGCGTTTTGAAGTTCGTTGTTGTAATTTATGAGCATTTCCTTTGCAGCCTCCAATTCCTCGCTAAGAGAGTTCTTTAAAGCTAGCTGTCGTTTTACTTCTGCCAATTCATTTTTTAAAAGATTCAATTCAGATTTTGTTCCAGAAAGCTCCCCTTTTAACCGGAGCTTGTTTCTCTCTTGCTTATTAATAATCTCCTGAGCCTTCTGCAATTGTTCTTGAAGGGAGTGATGCGATTCAGCATCACTTACTATTGATTGAGACGAATTACGTTTAAATTGCGATCCACTGACTGAGGCTGGCCGTGCATAAAATGCGTTTGCTAACGTTAAAGATCGTATTACATGTCGGTCGAGGGAAAGATTGCGCGATATTTTGACCATCAGTTTTCCAGACTTTCACAGAGCTGTCAGTGCTACAACTGATCAATTGAGAAGTTCCATTTTCTAGTGCTGATAATGCAAGAACTGGCCCAGTGTGTCCCTTGTAAGTTGCTAGGGCAGTTTGCTCTTGGGTGTCCCATTGGGTAATAATCATGCTTTCATTGGCACTATACAAGACTTTGTCAATGAAGATAATTGAAGTGATTGCAGAGAAATCATCAGGAGCGAATGATTGCAGCAAAGAACCATCGCTCGAGTGCCACATATGAATTACGCCATCTCTTCCAGCTGAATAAAGAAATCCATCGTTAATTGCAATGCTTAAAACGGCTCCTTCATGACCCTCGAATGTTTGAATACATCTGCCGCTTGAAGTATCCCATGATCTAACAATATTATCATTACCACCTGAAAATAGTCTATCAGGGCAAGTAATAGATGATGCTAGACAAAGAATACTTCCTTTACTGCCTGTCATAATCCACTTGCGTCTACCAGTTCGAGGATCCCACTCATTGATGGTTTTATCTTGACCGCCAGTGAACAATTTCCCTTGGTAATTTAGACAAATTGAAAGAACAGATCCGGAATGCCCCATAATAGTTCTAGTACAAGTCCCTGTAGTTAAATCCCATATTTTGACTGATGCATCTTCGCTTGTAGAAAATAAAGTCGTCTTTCCCACAACAATATTCGTAACTTTTTTCGAGTGGCCAACTAGCAATCTAGAAGGTGCATCCTCAGAGATATTCCATTCGTAAATTACTCCTACACTGTCCCCAGCGTAAATGTGAGAGCCAGTGGCAGCTACGCAATAAAGCGGAGATTCTTCCTTTGTGGTGTAATTTTTAAATTTTTTGGCTGCAGCTTTGAATTTAATCTTTTGTTCTATCGTTGAAGAACCACTGATTGAATCAGCGTCATTCATCCTCTTTATAATTTTTTTGTGAAAAGCGAAACAGTTACACCAAAGCCACCCAATTCTAATCGTCAATGCACGATGATCAATAGAATGATCTGGTCATTTTCACTGATCACAGTGTAGGAGAAGGAATTCATTGGATGGTCTTGGTAATCCTCCCTGACAATTTCCGAGTCTCAAGGCAGTCACTGGAATACAAGTTGAAATCATTTTCTACTTGCGCTTGTAAATAGATAAAGAAGCATAAATTCACTACATTGGGTGGTTGCCAATTGAACCGCCAGTAGGTCACGGTGAATGCATAATCTCTTACTGATGTTTAATCATTCAATGGCAGTGGTGGGGGATTACAATTCGTCATGACAGGTATACTAGATTGTGCCTGTCGTCATTAATTACACCATTAATAGAATTCGGAGATTCATGGTTGGAGAGGGGTTCGTTTCTGAGTTTCACCTTGAAAGCGCTAGGCTCAAATTTTTAAAGAGCCATCAAAACTAATGTCTGAGACAATGCTAATGTAGTGCAGTACTGGCCAGTACTCTTACCAAGCACTCTCTGTATAATAATCAAAGAAGTAGATGGAAAGTTTGTGTCACTAGAATCTATGGATGAAACTGATACTAAATGGCCAAGAACCAAATGACGAGAACTGGGCGTAATCGCCACATCAAGATCGTAGCCCAAGAGTATATAGCACCTGGACTGAATTGCTTTTCTTCTGATGCTTCTAATACCATTACTAATTAATATACTTCTGGCGACGACCATTCGCCAGGAAACGAATGACAAAGCCTTGAATAAAAGGCTTTTTGGAATCAGGGGGCGAATTCATGATAGAATTCAGCAAATTTTTGGACAAGGAGAGGATGATTCTTCTGATGGAAGCGACAATTCACAATCAGGATCAAATAGCTCTGCACCAAGTACGGATGAAGGAAGCAATAGCGCTGATCCATCCACTAATCCTCCTCCATCAAGTAATGACGATTCCGGAGACGAGAATCAGAATAATAACAACCAGCCAGCACCAGTTGCGACAGTAGCAAAGGTTATCCCTCCACCTCCCAAAACTGTACCTATTCCACCTGTTACAACAACTTTGAAACTACAGACAACCACTACTACGACCATTTCCGCTCAAGCGACTTCAACTATCATAAGCATTATCAATACAGATCAAAATATACCCGCAGAACAAAAGGATCCTATTAATCCTGCACCACAAGTTATAATTGTAATTCTGTTTTAACCATAGAAAGCAAACAACTTGCCTGATGCATCTACCGCGACCGATGCAGCACAAGCTAGCATAGTACCCGTAGTCCAAGCGAATTACACCACCACCACTACGGCATACGTACAGCCGACTACAGTACCACAATCATCTACATCCAGTACTTCCAAGACTTCAAGTGGCCTTCCCAAGCCTGTAACTATTGTTGCATTCATAATTGGGGGAGTATTTGCTTCGTGCATAGCGCTATTCCTTGGGATACATTTGAAGAAATATGGCCACCTAAACTTTTTGCAAAAGTACTATCCACAGGATCCAACTTCTTCTGAAAAGGACTTGACAATTCAGAGTATGGAAGAGCCAATTGATATTATAAGCGATCCTTCTGATAAAGTCCCATTTGAAAGAAGGGAAGAAATTAATCGATACTCTGAACAAGATATGGACGAGTCGTTCCCTGCATTCCCAGCAACTGCCTTGACCGCTGCTGAACCAGACTTGCCAGCACCAAGAATGTCTTACCTTATTACACCATCCAGTAGGACTTCTACGTTACCATACTCTGGAAGAGATTCGAAATTAACCTTTACCAGAGGTTCTACACAAGAAAGGGATCCTAAACTTCGTAGCCTACGGACTTCCCTTGGGCAAAGACAGTCTGTTCAATCTAGCATGGGCAGAAAATCTAAATTTATGGTTGATAGTGTGATCCCAGAAGATTATTCAGGGCAAGAAACTCCTAGCCTTGAATCTAGTGCAAAGCCATACAGGATTTCAATGTTCAATTCAAGATTCTCTAGATTTTCATTTAGAAATTCAAAGTATACTTCAGGAACAATTTCTGAAGGCAATACAAATGGAAATCGAGAATCAACTGTGAGTGTAGACTCTGAAGAGAGTCTATCTAATTATTTGTAAATACATATATCTAGTTTATTTTTCACATGTTTCAATTTCGGTCTTTGGAGTGGTATTGTATCAGTTGCCTTTCAATTGCTACCAAGCCAACTGGCATCCTTGGTGTGCCACCATTTTTTAGAAAGTTCTTTGTCTTTGCAGCTACACTCTATATCCCTTTGCATGAATACCAAGCAGATATCACTTGGTTAGTCTCTCTGTATTGGAGTTTGTTTATAGTTACATGGAGTGGTATTTTGATAGAGGCTTCCTTTGTGCCGCATAAAAGTACACAGTGGCAACAGGTAGCCCATCTATATAATAGCAGCTGAAATTCCCATTTTCATCAGATGCAACTGCTTAATCTACTGTTCCTGCTATTGGGTTCTTCTAGCATGCTTATTAGAGATGGTTCTGAAGGGATGGACAATCAATCTAAAAGAGGAATCAATTCCGATTTTGCCACTGCATCAACCGATAGAAATGCTGTAAATAACGAGAATGACCCAAGAGCCAACGCTCCTCTTCCAACTTCACTGGTGGATGCAAATGCGATAATCGACAAGATTGGTGAGTCAAGTGCGAATACAGACCAACTTCTACCCAATGTGCAATCTATATTACCGTCAACTGTGCAAAATCTGCCTACATCGATTGTCCAACCCACCAGTACTTTTGTAATATACTAACTAACACTAGACAACAGCAGACCCAACAACTTCAATCGACACAAATCTTCAAGGAGCTATAACAAACAACCCTCAACTTATGGGAGCACCTTTGAAATCTACACCAGACTTGCAGAATGCAAGAAATGATAATGGCGCACCAGTGTTTAATTCTACCACCTTTTTAATTTTACTATCATTGATCATTGTTGGAATGGCTTTATGCAGTTTATGTATGGCAATTAGAACATTTAGAGAAATACAGAATGACTTTGGGAAATCTGACATCGATGACGATAACAATACGCTTTGCGATGAAATGTCCTTTGTTGAACCCCAACCCACCATTCCTGAAATTGCCATTTCCCTACCTGAAATTAAAATCGTAAGGTCTGTATCTATAAGCTCTGACTCTATCTGGGAACAGGCTTTAAATAGTCAAGGTTCTGTAAACGTCAAGATAGACTCGTCCCTGAATGCATGACCATTCAACTTGTAAAAATTCATCTTTGTTGGTTATCCAATGGTTAAAACAATTGCTAAAACCTTTAGAGCAGCTTGAAGAGTGCAAGCAAATACTTATGACGGAACACAGCATAGAAGATTATTACGTTGATTATTTTTTTACCAAAATGATCTTTGTGAATAACAAAATATATTCTTTCATTCCGATTCTTTATACAAGCTTCAACTATTACAGATAAATAAATGTAAACAAAAAGTTTTTAAATGTTGTGTTTGGTTTTAGCCTCATTGGGTTGGCTCCCTCATCATCATTCTGTAAAATACCTACATCATAATTGGAAATTTTTGACAGCTGCAGCTGAACGATGAGAGAATACGAAAGCAAACTGCTAATATGGTGCTACAACAATTTCACTGGCGAGTGAGAGTGAAGCTTCAAGGGCACTTTGAAATGTCCCTGAAAATATTGTTGGCACCACTGCACATTTTGAACATGCCAATTCAAGTGTGCCTCAATTTAGCCCAACTGTATTTAGACAGCTATGGTTGCAAGCATTTCAATGAACCTTTTTATATTACTTGGGCTAAATTTGGTATACTCGCTCGTTATTCGAACAAAGCTTGGTCATTTAAAGTTGATTGGCAGATCGCACCACCTCCATAAAAGTCACGATTCTGAAAGAGGCGACAAGGGAACCGATGGTAAAGCAGAGACCAGCTCAGGTACTGATCGCAAAGCAGAGACTAGTTCATCTGTAACCATAAACAATAATGGTGATACAACGAGTTCAACTGTTGTTACAGGCGATGACGGTACTATTGTAAACGTAAATACGGGTGGAGTTTCTGTCAGTTCCTCTGTTATTCTATCTGATGCTAAAGACAAAGTGGATGACAAAATTCCAGTTGTCACCGTCATAAATGCTATAAATACAGCCGTTAAAGCAGTTACAACTACCACAACATCTGCTATTACCACTACTGCAACCACATTTGCTGCTCCAGCAGAAATCACCACACTTGCCATAGTGATCCCAAATATCCAAACAATTGCTAAAGTTGAATCTACAGTTTTATCTTCCTCGATCTTACCTACAAGTGCAACCTCTATTCCCATTTCAACAATAACTACCACCAGCTCTCCCGACCAAAATACAGTCGATTCCTATGCCGGTTCGATTCTCATGCCGCTAATAACAGTGGTTGCTGGTGTGTTAATAGTGTCTTCACTGGTCTTGCTTTGGGTATTCTGGCCAAATTTGAAAAGGCCATCACCCAAAATGCCTCCAGATAGCACCTCCAGTTCACTAACTTTGTCAAATGAAGTTGATGAAGAAGCAAGCCAAAAAGACAGACATTCGCAACAAGATTTGAATGCTCCAACACCAACCTTTCCTGTCAGTCCTTCAACGACAGAAGCTACACCTACTGATCAATTCTCCCCCGTTGTCTTTAGTCCATTGCAAAATACCCATCAGAATGAAGATTCAATTGGTGACTCTTTAAAAGAGTACAACAGCTCGCCTAAAGACAATATGGAGCAAGGCATTATCACTCCAAAAGCAAAGAGTGGGCCAGAACATAAACTAATTAATAGATCCCTATTGGCGATACTAACCACACGATTATCAAATTTGTCCTTCAGGTGGTCTAGGTCCAGCACTCCAAATCCTTCCAGCGCTCCAAATCCTTCCAGCTCATGGCAAATGATTACCAATCACACCAGATAACTTTTATTCATATCACAAACGAATCCATGCAAATAAGAATTGGCTTCTCAGGGAGATTCTCTTGCTTGATATTTATATCTTTTAATGAATGCAAGTGTTTACAAGTGTATGCGATCTGTGATTTGAATTTCTCTCAAAGTGACAAAACACACATGTCGATCGTAGATCAGTGCTGAATTTACTTTATAAGACGGGCTAGTGGACTTGTTACTCAACAACTACATCCTATGATGGTGCATTGGCCAAGTTAGTGAACAGCCCAAGTGATCGAATCGCCAGTTCTTTCCAAAGGCAGTTATTATTACGCATTAAGCTGCGCTTCGAATTTATCCAAGTTTTTCTTGTATTTGCTTTTTTAATAATGGTAAACATTTTAATTTAATGTTTTGATTGTCAATGTGGCTGTATAAATATATGTGAGCTCGTTAGAGCCCTTACTAAATGGAAGATAATAATCCTCCTTCCGAGGAGAATATTACGCCAGTGGAAGAATCATTCGATTTCGGAAAGAGGGATTCTCAGTCAGATATTGTAAAGACATACCCCAAGTTGAAGATTGATGATGAAGCATTATACAGAACCAACTCTATGCCAACAAGAAAGCTGAGAACAACCGCTGATTTGGAAAAGGGAGAGTCGTCTCTCAGTAGGGGAACAAAACCAAATTCTGCCCCGTACGTTTACGAAACATTATCCTATCCTTCCAAAGATCGACCAAAACGGCCAGAGACTCCTGGATTTGAAGCATTCCCTATTACTGTAGTCAACACTGTATTTACACCTACTGCAAAACCTGGCACTCCTGGGACATTGGGACCTATGGATTCAATCAAATACAAATCAAAGAAAACCGGACAAGTAAAGAATATCGAGCTGAGGAAGCCTTATCAATTTAGGTAATTCATACTAATCATAGGGCCTTTAGCAGACGGGCAATAAGCTATCAGAAGCGCCAGTGGTTTGAGAACATTTGTTGTATCACCCTTTGTCCTTTTATCATGATCATATTTGCCTTTCTTTTGAAGATTATTATTGCTCAGTATTCCGATGGCTCTCCAACTTATCGTAAGATTATATTAACTTTGAAATCCAATATTGTACAAACGCAGACTCGACGAACCAACAGAATTGGCCAATTTACAATATTTCTGGAGTTGGAATCACCAGATTCAATGCAAGTGATATTCCTTCTGCAACATTGCCTGTCAGAGCTGTGAATTACCTCAGTCGATTGTCATTAGTGGATATTACTGGTAAAGATCCACTTTCACAACTGACATCGTTAACTGTAGCTGGAAGTTTACCTTGTAATTAATCTTTAACTCTAGGCGTGCAATGGTTTGGCGAAGACTACATTCTCTCCAATAATAGTGCGTATGAAATCCCACCCACTCCACTTCATACCTATTCCACAAAAGATTCGTAAGTTTTCGTTAAATTAGTGCATATACGTCCGAGATTTTATCTGGTTGGCTGGATGTACTGGCACCGACTGATGGAGGGACTAATTTGGTAGATCCCTATGCAAAGCAAGCATTAAGGTAGCTGCACTATAATTTTAGTCTTGCAAGAACGTTTGTTTCTTATCAAATGCGACCTTGGGCTATTGTCGGCACTTCATCTGTGAATCCATCACTAATTGGAAATGTGCCTAAACAACCAGCGTTATCCAATGCTTCTGCAATTCCATCTGGAATTCCTTATTTCAAAAGCGGACAAAGCTCAAATGGAATATTAGATACTATTGAGCCAAGGTGGTATGTTTTGACGAATTCATTCCCACCTCAATTATCTGGATATCAACAAGTTCCATTCTTTTTGCAAAACTTTACGGATATACAATCTATGACCAATTACTACTACACTGCTATCCAATCGTCTATTTCAAAACTGGCCAAGGTCCCCCCAGTAAGCGCTGCAATTGAAGCTATATCCCAAGACATTGCAGCTGCTGAAATCCTATATTCCTTGCACACCGCTTTGGATGATACTCCGTATGCAGGAATATATTTTGACCAGATCGATCACTCAAAGAAAAACTATTCCTACACATTACAAATTGGAGAAAACAATGTTCTTTCAAATATTCAAGGATTCCCAACAGCCGGTTTGAGAAAACTGTTACAGCAATCACAGCTCTCAAATGGCATACTAAGGATGAGTGACAGCAAATTGAGTCAAACTGTGATCACTCAAGGAACAAGGGCGTTCCCTTACTTGGAATCTGGACAAATATTCTTCCCATTCGGATCTGTTATTGGACGAATATTGTATCCATTGGGAATTTCATTCTTGCTCCCGATTTTTACTCTAACTTTGGTCAAGGACAAGGAAGCACGAATTCTAGCTATGCTTCGGATGGTATTTAATTCTAACTCTAGAATGGTTTAGGAGATGTCAGTGGTTACTATATCAGTTCCTTCATCACATTCTATATTAGCTATATTGTTTCGATGGTGGTCTTCTTTGTGACAGGGTATCTCACAGGATTAGAATTCTTTACTCAAACTGCGACATCAGTATTATTGATTGCTATTTTGCTGTGGGGCTTGGTACAAGTGAGTATGGCATTTTTCTTCAATGCTTTATTCAAATCATCCTCAGTTGCTAATGTCGGTGTCTTCTTGATTGTTATTTGTGGTGTAGTCACATCGTACATTCTTGATCAGGTATTCCCCGACCCTGCCACATTCCCGACTGTTGTTATGATTTGGCCTCCATTCGCATTTTACAGAGTTCTTGGACTACTGAATAGACATGCAACTTCAAACGTTCTTTCGTCTTACACACTTAATATGGTGGTTCCAGGAGACCAAGTCTTTTTAGGGCTCATTTTAATGTCAGTGGAAATTATTGTGGTGATACTTCTTTCGATATATTTAACTCAAGTCGTTCCTGATAATTTTGGAAGATGCAGACCTTGGTATTATCCAATCACTGACATGAAGGATCTTCTGCGATCAGAAAAGGTTGTCGAGGAAAAGGTAACACTAGCTTAATGTAGGTTTTCAAGAAATATGACCCTTCTGAGGAAGTTACGACAGACGAAGATGACCACGTAAAGGCTGAAAGAAATGCAATCAAAGAGAGACAATATCCTTCTGACACGCCTTTGGTGATGCTTGGAATGAAGAAAACCTATGACAATAGCTTTCAAAAGAAAGAAGCGGTAAAGGATATCTCTTTTTATGTTGAAAACGGAGAAGTCTTTGGGCTTTTGGGACCAAACGGTGCTGGAAAGACTACTCTCATCTCTGTGCTTACAGGTATATATCCTCCAACCGGAGGTGAAGCCACAATTGCAGGGTTTGATATATACGAGAACCCACAATTGGCTTTCCGATCAATTGGTGTCTGTCCTCAGGTAGAATCATCCTAACCAAGTTTGACATTTTATGGAATGATTTGTCCATTGAAGAGCATCTTTTCTTTTATGCAAGGCTCAAGGGAATCAGCCCAGAGTTGGAAACTTCAGCTGTTCGTGCTGCGCTCGAGTTGGTTGAGCTTTTGCACTTGGCCAAGAGACTTGTAAAAGGCTTATCGGGAGGAGAGAAAAGACGAGTCAGTATTGCAATTTCCCTTGTTTCTGATCCAAAGGTGGTATTCTTGGATGAGCCAACCACTGGGTTGGATCCCGATGTTCGAAGATCAGTATGGGATACTATCGCAATTGCCAGAGGAAATCGTGCAATCTTATTAGTAATATTATTCTTAATCAAGACAACCCATTCTATGGAAGAAGCAGAAGTTTGTTGTCAAAAAGTTGGTATCATGGCAAAGGGGCATTTGAAGTGTCTAGGTACCCCAGCGACACTAAAAGAGAATTATGGATGTGGATACAAACTATCAATCACATCGCACAAAATGGACAAAGCTCATGATTTTATCATGTCGATTTTGCCGGAAGGATCAAAATGCATTCACAACTTTGAACAAAGTAGAAAGTATGGGTTCAAACCGGACGCTATTCAACTTGCTAACGTGTTTGATCTACTCGTTTTACATGCGACAGACGCAGGAATAGAAAGTTGGGGAGTTAGTCAAACTACTCTTGATGAAATATTTACATCTGTGATTACTGAAAGTGATGCGTCTGGGACAAGTAAATAAATGTAATTTATTGAATTTAAATTCAAATAGATTTATTAAGGAAAATTACAAAAATTCACTTGGATGACATCCAAGAAAGCCAAGAAGTTCTCTCTGGTTTAGCACTTGGCTTTTCATCGGAATCAGAAACAGGTGGAGTAACTATTGTTGGTTTGGCGTGAACAGATATTGGTCTAATCTTGCCATTGCGATTGGCATTCGAAATTCGACCGAGTCTGGCTATAGTTTGTCCACCAAAGTCTTCCTCGTCGACATCATCAATAGAAATTGGGGAAGTTGGTGAGGTTGAGAACTGAGATTGCGGCGATTGCGGAGTATTTCTAAAATCCAGAGCTTCAGCATTTTCAAAGCGGTAAACTTCAGCAGTGTTCACCTTTACTGAATGCCGCTTACTTCTACCCAATGAATCTGAAGTTGAATAAGCAGGAGATCCGGCCACTGGAGATAATTCTTCAGGCACAGGGGATTGAGATTTTCCAATAGGATTTAGCCAGCCTCCAAAATTTGGTGAAGCGTGGCCAACGATCATGCTATTCCTATTGATACGAATAGGTTTACTTTCAGTTGTTGAGACTGGGATTGCCATTGTTGAATGTCTCTTCTTTTGCGCATCAGAATCATGCTTTTTATACTTGATCTTGAGATCAGCAACTGGTGATATTTCATCAATTTCCTGACTAATAAATTGTGGTTCAGCCATTGCAGGGGTGGGTAGCTGGGGTTGTTGAACTTCTTTTTTTGTTTCTTCAGCTCCAAATAGTCTTCCCATGAAAAGATTTGACAATGACTTTTTGGCGGAAAGTTTGAATTGCTTCAACACTGGCTGTGGTTCGACTGGCGAGAGATCTGGTATAACCTGCTCTTCAGTTTTTTCTGCTTCTATAGTTGGTATAAAGTAAGCGCTGGAAATGTTTTTTAATTTCTTTCCTGATTTGCTAGCTTTCCTCCACCAGCACTTGTCTTCAGGAATATCGCAATCAGAATCCCAGTCGGAATCAAATTCCCAAACTCTATCAGGTATAATTTTCTGTTCTTTTCTAGATTTTCCCACCATCGCACCATATTCACCATTTATCAACTTGTAAACAGAAGAAATTTCAAATGCAGAGCGCTTCAGTTGAGTATCACAATTTCTAAACATATAGTGCAAGCTACTATGGTATGCTTCTTGAGCGTTTTGAAGTTCGTTGTTGTAATTTATGAGCATTTCCTTTGCAGCCTCCAATTCCTCGCTAAGAGAGTTCTTTAAAGCTAGCTGTCGTTTTACTTCTGCCAATTCATTTTTTAAAAGATTCAATTCAGATTTTGTTCCAGAAAGCTCCCCTTTTAACCGGAGCTTGTTTCTCTCTTGCTTATTAATAATCTCCTGAGCCTTCTGCAATTGTTCTTGAAGGGAGTGATGCGATTCAGCATCACTTACTATTGATTGAGACGAATTACGTTTAAATTGCGATCCACTGACTGAGGCTGGCCGTGCATAAAATGCGTTTGCTAACGTTAAAGATCGTATTACATGTCGGTCGAGGGAAAGATTGCGCGATATTTTGACCATCAGTTTTCCAGACTTTCACAGAGCTGTCAGTGCTACAACTGATCAATTGAGAAGTTCCATTTTCTAGTGCTGATAATGCAAGAACTGGCCCAGTGTGTCCCTTGTAAGTTGCTAGGGCAGTTTGCTCTTGGGTGTCCCATTGGGTAATAATCATGCTTTCATTGGCACTATACAAGACTTTGTCAATGAAGATAATTGAAGTGATTGCAGAGAAATCATCAGGAGCGAATGATTGCAGCAAAGAACCATCGCTCGAGTGCCACATATGAATTACGCCATCTCTTCCAGCTGAATAAAGAAATCCATCGTTAATTGCAATGCTTAAAACGGCTCCTTCATGACCCTCGAATGTTTGAATACATCTGCCGCTTGAAGTATCCCATGATCTAACAATATTATCATTACCACCTGAAAATAGTCTATCAGGGCAAGTAATAGATGATGCTAGACAAAGAATACTTCCTTTACTGCCTGTCATAATCCACTTGCGTCTACCAGTTCGAGGATCCCACTCATTGATGGTTTTATCTTGACCGCCAGTGAACAATTTCCCTTGGTAATTTAGACAAATTGAAAGAACAGATCCGGAATGCCCCATAATAGTTCTAGTACAAGTCCCTGTAGTTAAATCCCATATTTTGACTGATGCATCTTCGCTTGTAGAAAATAAAGTCGTCTTTCCCACAACAATATTCGTAACTTTTTTCGAGTGGCCAACTAGCAATCTAGAAGGTGCATCCTCAGAGATATTCCATTCGTAAATTACTCCTACACTGTCCCCAGCGTAAATGTGAGAGCCAGTGGCAGCTACGCAATAAAGCGGAGATTCTTCCTTTGTGGTGTAATTTTTAAATTTTTTGGCTGCAGCTTTGAATTTAATCTTTTGTTCTATCGTTGAAGAACCACTGATTGAATCAGCGTCATTCATCCTCTTTATAATTTTTTTGTGAAAAGCGAAACAGTTACACCAAAGCCACCCAATTCTAATCGTCAATGCACGATGATCAATAGAATGATCTGGTCATTTTCACTGATCACAGTGTAGGAGAAGGAATTCATTGGATGGTCTTGGTAATCCTCCCTGACAATTTCCGAGTCTCAAGGCAGTCACTGGAATACAAGTTGAAATCATTTTCTACTTGCGCTTGTAAATAGATAAAGAAGCATAAATTCACTACATTGGGTGGTTGCCAATTGAACCGCCAGTAGGTCACGGTGAATGCATAATCTCTTACTGATGTTTAATCATTCAATGGCAGTGGTGGGGGATTACAATTCGTCATGACAGGTATACTAGATTGTGCCTGTCGTCATTAATTACACCATTAATAGAATTCGGAGATTCATGGTTGGAGAGGGGTTCGTTTCTGAGTTTCACCTTGAAAGCGCTAGGCTCAAATTTTTAAAGAGCCATCAAAACTAATGTCTGAGACAATGCTAATGTAGTGCAGTACTGGCCAGTACTCTTACCAAGCACTCTCTGTATAATAATCAAAGAAGTAGATGGAAAGTTTGTGTCACTAGAATCTATGGATGAAACTGATACTAAATGGCCAAGAACCAAATGACGAGAACTGGGCGTAATCGCCACATCAAGATCGTAGCCCAAGAGTATATAGCACCTGGACTGAATTGCTTTTCTTCTGATGCTTCTAATACCATTACTAATTAATATACTTCTGGCGACGACCATTCGCCAGGAAACGAATGACAAAGCCTTGAATAAAAGGCTTTTTGGAATCAGGGGGCGAATTCATGATAGAATTCAGCAAATTTTTGGACAAGGAGAGGATGATTCTTCTGATGGAAGCGACAATTCACAATCAGGATCAAATAGCTCTGCACCAAGTACGGATGAAGGAAGCAATAGCGCTGATCCATCCACTAATCCTCCTCCATCAAGTAATGACGATTCCGGAGACGAGAATCAGAATAATAACAACCAGCCAGCACCAGTTGCGACAGTAGCAAAGGTTATCCCTCCACCTCCCAAAACTGTACCTATTCCACCTGTTACAACAACTTTGAAACTACAGACAACCACTACTACGACCATTTCCGCTCAAGCGACTTCAACTATCATAAGCATTATCAATACAGATCAAAATATACCCGCAGAACAAAAGGATCCTATTAATCCTGCACCACAAGTTATAATTGTAATTCTGTTTTAACCATAGAAAGCAAACAACTTGCCTGATGCATCTACCGCGACCGATGCAGCACAAGCTAGCATAGTACCCGTAGTCCAAGCGAATTACACCACCACCACTACGGCATACGTACAGCCGACTACAGTACCACAATCATCTACATCCAGTACTTCCAAGACTTCAAGTGGCCTTCCCAAGCCTGTAACTATTGTTGCATTCATAATTGGGGGAGTATTTGCTTCGTGCATAGCGCTATTCCTTGGGATACATTTGAAGAAATATGGCCACCTAAACTTTTTGCAAAAGTACTATCCACAGGATCCAACTTCTTCTGAAAAGGACTTGACAATTCAGAGTATGGAAGAGCCAATTGATATTATAAGCGATCCTTCTGATAAAGTCCCATTTGAAAGAAGGGAAGAAATTAATCGATACTCTGAACAAGATATGGACGAGTCGTTCCCTGCATTCCCAGCAACTGCCTTGACCGCTGCTGAACCAGACTTGCCAGCACCAAGAATGTCTTACCTTATTACACCATCTAGTAGGACTTCTACGTTACCATACTCTGGAAGAGATTCGAAATTAACCTTTACCAGAGGTTCTACACAAGAAAGGGATCCTAAACTTCGTAGCCTACGGACTTCCCTTGGGCAAAGACAGTCTGTTCAATCTAGCATGGGCAGAAAATCTAAATTTATGGTTGATAGTGTGATCCCAGAAGATTATTCAGGGCAAGAAACTCCTAGCCTTGAATCTAGTGCAAAGCCATACAGGATTTCAATGTTCAATTCAAGATTCTCTAGATTTTCATTTAGAAATTCAAAGTATACTTCAGGAACAATTTCTGAAGGCAATACAAATGGAAATCGAGAATCAACTGTGAGTGTAGACTCTGAAGAGAGTCTATCTAATTATTTGTAAATACATATATCTAGTTTATTTTTCACATGTTTCAATTTCGGTCTTTGGAGTGGTATTGTATCAGTTGCCTTTCAATTGCTACCAAGCCAACTGGCATCCTTGGTGTGCCACCATTTTTTAGAAAGTTCTTTCTGTCTTTGCAGCTACACTCTATATCCCTTTGCATGAATACCAAGCAGATATCACTTGGTTAGTCTCTCTGTATTGGAGTTTGTTTATAGTTACATGGAGTGGTATTTTGATAGAGGCTTCCTTTGTGCCGCATAAAAGTACACAGTGGCAACAGGTAGCCCATCTATATAATAGCAGCTGAAATTCCCATTTTCATCAGATGCAACTGCTTAATCTACTGTTCCTGCTATTGGGTTCTTCTAGCATGCTTATTAGAGATGGTTCTGAAGGGATGGACAATCAATCTAAAAGAGGAATCAATTCCGATTTTGCCACTGCATCAACCGATAGAAATGCTGTAAATAACGAGAATGACCCAAGAGCCAACGCTCCTCTTCCAACTTCACTGGTGGATGCAAATGCGATAATTGACAAGATTGGTGAGTCAAGTGCGAATACAGACCAACTTCTACCCAATGTGCAATCTATATTACCGTCAACTGTGCAAAATCTGCCTACATCGATTGTCCAACCCACCAGTACTTTTGTAATATACTAACTAACACTAGACAACAGCAGACCCAACAACTTCAATCGACACAAATCTTCAAGGAGCTATAACAAACAACCCTCAACTTATGGGAGCTCCTTTGAAATCTACACCAGACTTGCAGAATGCAAGAAATGATAATGGCGCACCAGTGTTTAATTCTACCACCTTTTTAATTTTACTATCATTGATCATTGTTGGAATGGCTTTATGCAGTTTATGTATGGCAATTAGAACATTTAGAGAAATACAGAATGACTTTGGGAAATCTGATATCGATGACGATAACAATACGCTTTGCGATGAAATGTCCTTTGTTGAACCCCAACCCACCATTCCTGAAATTGCCATTTCCCTACCTGAAATTAAAATAGTAAGGTCTGTATCTATAAGCTCTGACTCTATCTGGGAACAGGCTTTAAATAGTCAAGGTTCTGTAAACGTCAAGATAGACTCGTCCCTGAATGCATGACCATTCAACTTGTAAAAATTCATCTTTGTTGGTTATCCAATGGTTAAAACAATTGTTAAAACCTTTAGAGCAGCTTGAAGAGTGCAAGCAAATACTTATGACGGAACACAGCATAGAAGATTATTACGTTGATTATTTTTTTACCAAAATGATCTTTGTGAATAACAAAATATATTCTTTCATTCCGATTCTTTATACAAGCTTCAACTATTACAGATAAATAAATGTAAACAAAAAGTTTTTAAATGTTGCGTTTGGTTTTAGCCTCATTGGGTTGGCTCCCTCATCATCATTCTGTAAAATACCTACATCATAATTGGAAATTTTTGACAGCTGCAGCTGAACGATGAGAGAATACGAAAGCAAACTGCTAATATGGTGCTACAACAATTTCACTGGCGAGTGAGAGTGAAGCTTCAAGGGCACTTTGAAATGTCCCTGAAAATATTGTTGGCACCACTGCACATTTTGAACATGCCAATTCAAGTGTGCCTCAATTTAGCCCAACTGTATTTAGACAGCTATGGTTGCAAGCATTTCAATGAACCTTTTTATATTACTTGGGCTAAATTTGGTATACTCGCTCGTTATTCGAACAAAGCTTGGTCATTTAAAGTTGATTGGCAGATCGCACCACCTCCATAAAAGTCACGATTCTGAAAGAGGCGACAAGGGAACCGATGGTAAAGCAGAGACCAGCTCAGGTACTGATCGCAAAGCAGAGACTAGTTCATCTGTAACCATAAACAATAATGGTGATACAACGAGTTCAACTGTTGTTACAGGCGATGACGGTACTATTGTAAACGTAAATACGGGTGGAGTTTCTGTCAGTTCCTCTGTTATTCTATCTGATGCTAAAGACAAAGTGGATGACAAAATTCCAGTTGTCACCGTCATAAATGCTATAAATACAGCCGTTAAAGCAGTTACAACTACCACAACATCTGCTATTACCACTACTGCAACCACATTTGCTGCTCCAGCAGAAATCACCACACTTGCCATAGTGATCCCAAATATCCAAACAATTGCTAAAGTTGAATCTACAGTTTTATCTTCCTCGATCTTACCTACAAGTGCAACCTCTATTCCCATTTCAACAATAACTACCACCAGCTCTCCCGACCAAAATACAGTCGATTCCTATGCCGGTTCGATTCTCATGCCGCTAATAACAGTGGTTGCTGGTGTGTTAATAGTGTCTTCACTGGTCTTGCTTTGGGTATTCTGGCCAAATTTGAAAAGGCCATCACCCAAAATGCCTCCAGATAGCACCTCCAGTTCACTAACTTTGTCAAATGAAGTTGATGAAGAAGCAAGCCAAAAAGACAGACATTCGCAACAAGATTTGAATGCTCCAACACCAACCTTTCCTGTCAGTCCTTCAACGACAGAAGCTACACCTACTGATCAATTCTCCCCCGTTGTCTTTAGTCCATTGCAAAATACCCATCAGAATGAAGATTCAATTGGTGACTCTTTAAAAGAGTACAACAGCTCGCCTAAAGACAATATGGAGCAAGGCATTATCACTCCAAAAGCAAAGAGTGGGCCAGAACATAAACTAATTAATAGATCCCTATTGGCGATACTAACCACACGATTATCAAATTTGTCCTTCAGGTGGTCTAGGTCCAGCACTCCAAATCCTTCCAGCGCTCCAAATCCTTCCAGCACTCCAAATCCTTCCAGTGTCTCCGATAATCCGTTCAAAGCTAATCATATAAGCGTTGAGTCTGAGGAGAGTCTATCAAAGTATTTGGAATAAATTTCACTTTTTCTATTTCGTTGTGTACATGAAAACCTGTTGGATGTCAGCAACCATTTAAAGCTCAGCAATATATTTAATGAATCATGGAAACTTAAAGCACTCAAGTAATTCGAGCAATGTTACAAGTTTGGTTGAGCATGATCACTTCAAAGATGGTCGGTTATTGCTAGCAAGCTCATTGGTAAACCATCACTTTGACGATATCAGCTATTCGTGCAGCTCGTTTTTAATCAACAGTAGCCAACTATCGTGTAATCAGTCCATGATCTTAATTAATCTAAATCACGTACCGATGACACACGAGATGAACACCTTGACATTTAAAACCAAGTTAATTTTCCATTTCGTTCTTGACCTCATAGATGTCTCCAAACCCAAACGATGAAAAGTCACTAGATGACAATCATAAAATGAAAGATAAAGAGAACGAGCCAAAGTCTCCAAAAACAAACAAACGACGAGGATCAATTACCACTCTGTTTGACAATATTCAAATCAATACTCCAACTACTTCAAGACGCAAATCAAAACCTCTCCCTACTCCACCGCTAGAAGTTGAACCAATTAATGAAGACGGGGAAGATCGATCTAGCCAAAAATGTGAAGTTGCACCACCCCAACAATCTGATTTCAAAAATACCGAAGTTAAACGGATATGTATGAGTAACGATCGATCTAGAATGAATTTCTTTGCTATTCCTGCTCAAGGATGGCAGAAAATTGAAGTAAAGGATGATCAGTCATTCAGGGAAATTTGCTATTACAACTCTATCACAAACAAAAAAGTTCATGGATGCTCAACAGATTCAAAAAATATTCTCAACTGCTGCTACTTGTGTGATGCGGACAAGTGGATCTTTCGCGGAAGTGAATATGACCCTACAATATCGCTCTTGTATGCAGGAATGGATGGATGCATACCTGCAAAAGTATTATTGACAAACCCAAAGTTCATCATACCTTGGAGATACAAGAATAGAAAAACATTAGCAATCTCATGGAAAATTATTCATATGTGCGGAAGCCAAGTTACTGATGCTGAATGTGAAACTATTGTTGTCAATACTTTTCATGATAAAAAACTACGCAAAATAATCGAAGCTGTGACTGTTGAAGCCAAATGGTACTTTTATTTAACCGCAGGTATGAAGGTGCTGGATTAGTAGAGTATTTGCTTAAAGTGGTACGGCTTGCCCTTGGTGATTATGGATTACCAGGTGGTGCTACAAGTTCCCAAGCCGATGAAAGCTTGTATCGACAAATGAAAGCGTAATCATTACTAACATAGTCAAGGACATAATTTCATGCTGTTGTGCAGTGTAAAAATTGGACTATGTCGTCACAAAGCTCTCCTGTTCAAGATCCTATGTGATGCAGTAGGACTGGAATGTGCGCTAGTAACAGGCTATTCTACCGGTGGACGGCATCAATGGAATCTCATAACTTTGAGTGACATTAAGACAAGAAAATCTGAATCGTATATTATTGATCCTACATCTCCACACTTTACATGGACAAAACAAGGTAGTATAAGAATGAAAGCCTACAAAATCCAACAAGATACGTCCTTTGGACATGGTGGAATGACAATGAAACAAAACGGCATCTTGTAGTATTTTATTAAACAGCTCCTTTCTGTTAAACGGTTCTCTTGTAAATTCTTGAATAAATTAATAAATTACCTGTTCATGAACTTTGTAAACATGTCTTGGGGAATAAGGGAATCGTCTATTTCCTTGATCAAGGCGGATATTCTTTCATAACTTTCTTCTTCATACTTGTTATAAACCCCTTCGATATCCAAATCTTTGTAGACTTGTTTTACAAGTGCTACTTTGGCAGGATCTTTTTGTCCATAGTTTTTCTTGGTTAGTTTGTAGTTACATCAAGGATTTCGCGTTGCTCTTCATTGGCCAAAGATAGGGCTTGAACAATCAACCAACCACACTTGTTGTCTTCAATATCGGTACCAATTTTGCCAATTACTTCTGGCAATCCATAGCAGTCCAAATAGTCGTCCTAAAATTAGCTGATCGTACTTGGACTTGGAAATACTCTCCGAGGGCCAATAGTACTTTTTTAGCTTGGTTATAAGCAGTCTCATCAGTCACTCCTGCATATCTCATTGCAAGTGCGATTGGGAGGTAAAATGAATAGTACGCAGTTTTGTACTCTACAATATAAGCGTGCTTTTCGATAGAAAATCTAGATAGATCTACATCTCCTTCTGGAGCGGTGATCAAGTCCATTAACTGTCCCAACTCTGTTTGGAATGTGGTTTCGTGGAATAATTCCAAAAACTCTACATAAGCTGGATGAGATTTAAAGTATCTCTTTAGCAATTTGTAAATTGCAGATTCAACGATAAAGCTGTCATTGATGGCGACCATACCGACATTTTCCTGGATTAATTAAGAATACCCTTCTGTACCAGCAAGGTTGTCCCCTCCTTGTAATTGAGGAATCCATAATGTCATCTGCAATCAAAAAGAATGCTTGCAACTAGAATTAATGAATAATAACCATTTCAATACACCATCCCAACACATGCGCTTCGTATAATTCCTTGTCAGCAAGAGATCTCTTCAACAACGACTGCAGGGCAGAAGCGACAGTCAATCCTCTGTTCATTTTACCACCTTGAACGGTTTCGTCAAACATTTTCTTGAACCATTCTTTGCCATTGGCAGGTAATCTACAGTCGTCAAGATCCTGCTCCAAAACTTTCTTGATTTCCTCAAACGAAGCAATAAATTGCTCTTTTTCTGATCCAGTTTTTTGCTTCTTGTTAGAGTCCTTGGAAGGGGATTTGGATCTCTTCAATTCATTTTTTGACATTTCGGTTGAGGACAACATTTTTCACTTTCCTTCTGTTTTTTCTCATATATATATCCAAGCCACGAGTTTGATTATTGTTAAATGACATCCAGATCATTTAAAAGCACCGAATGATCCTTCATTTTGATTGAATGGGTTTATCCGCTAATTCGATAAAAGGCGTTATCTGGTTAATCATGTTTTTTATTTCAGAAACTGAGTCCATCTCACTTTGGGTGAACTGCTTTAGCAAATCCTACCCTCAAATTCTCCCGATCATAAACGGTATAGTACGCTCTTGTCCATGGATCTCCGCTATAGTTAGAATAATATTACAGCACGTTTGGCACCCTTGGCCCTGCACCTTGAGTGATCGCTAAATTAGATGGAAAATACCTGAAATGCAGTTGCTATCGTAATCTGAAATCACGTAGTACCTTGAAGTACTCTAATTAAACTCTGGATTCTATGCAAGCAATCAAATCCCAATGCAGTATAATCTACAGCAAAAACGGCGTTTCCCGTCAAACTTAATGTTTCATTGATGATCGATAGACAAGGTTTCCAAATGTTTGGAGAGGCATATATATCAGGTACCAACTGAGCTAATCTACACAAAATTATATCTTTTGCTGTACTATGTTGTTTCAAATAAATCTTTGATACCCCACAGAATATGACTATAGTTTCTGTTTGATACATACCACTGTTTTTATATATCGACAGCCAGTCCATTTCAGCAAATTGAAAAAATGCAAATTCATTAGATGTAAGGTGAAGAGCAGTTGGACTAGTATCCAGTACCATTGAATTACATTCATTTTCCAGCAGCTGATAAAAGTATTTAAGAGTTAATACAGAAGTGAACTGTGAGATATACAGTGATTGGTTGGATTGTGCGTACAAGAACGGAAAGATCACCCACCAGTCTTCCGGGATTGTGAATTTTTCAGACTTTAAAATATACTTGACATACCATACATCAACTATAGCCTTTAATAAACTTGGTGTCATCATTGCTTGGTCTTGGCGTTGATGCAAGGTGGCATAGATGGTAACGATTTGGTGTAAGGAGTGGCAATCCAAATCCTGCAGTCGATGAGCAACCACATCATTGATATACTCTGAATTTACATTCAATCCAAAGCAGCCTTTGATGTATTCTAGTCCAATAGTAATCTTGTCGCTATCATTCGTAGTTTTCTTTAAAAAGTCAGACAAGTAGTAATCAATGCCTTTAAATCTGAAAAGGTTTGATAGAAAGTAATGGTAAATAGACAATCCAGTTTCATTTTCCATTGCCTTTGTTGCGTTATCCAGTAGCCTTGGTAAGTGACGAGCAATTAATAGAGTAATTGGACAGGTAGAGCTAAATTTAGTGTTCGATAGTAGCTTGTTGGTTACCACAAATACAGTTTTTGGTGTAGTTGAGTCAATCAGCTTGTCATACAAAGTCACAACTTCAGCAATAATCTCGTTTGTCAATTCAATTTGTAGCAGATCGAGCAACCTGTAGTATTCACTTTGAAATTGCATGCAAGATTTTTTCTGCCATCCTTTATATACTCAAATTAAGGTTAAGGTTTATCCAATCAATTTTGAATCCACTTTATTATTTCTTGAAAGGCCACCATGCTGGAATTGGTTCAATCCACTCTCTTCCTTCAATCTGTAACTGCTCCTTCCATTGGGCTACTAATTCCGGATCCTATGTAAATACAAGTGTACGTGGAACTCCTTTGACCAGAGCATTGACGGAATCCAGCCTTTTGGATATCGATGACGGCGCTAAATTAATGAATCAGTACTTCATTTGATGCTGAAATAGAAAATGTAATTGAAGCAAGTCCAAGAATAATTCCAGTAGTAATTAATGAATTTGTAAAGGAATATTTTGGAGTTGGCCACCAACCACCTATCATTATCCCAAATTACCGTATGGTGTCCAAACCCATTTAGGTGCTGGAAATTTTGCTCCTCCTCCCTGCATTTAAATTTGCAATTACCATTTTTGATTAGATTGAAAAAAATTGAAATTTCAAAATTCAGTATTAAAGAGAAAGTTTAAATCGATTAGCTTTATTCATTTCGATTCCATCTGTACAGTGCGCCTGAAGGAGGTCTGCTGATTGCCGATATTGGCCGTCTTGGTACTGGTTTGGGAACACTCTCTTCAAACTCTTCTAAAACTACCCCATCGTAAGCAGACAGCGGATCCAATCTGTTATTCAGGAAAGGGAACTTTGTTAGTGGTGGTGGGAAGGTAGTTGTAGGATCGATTTCTTTAATATCGATTTGTCCATCTTTCAGTGCGCCATATTTGAAGCTCTTTTCCGAAACAGCACTTCCTGGTCGAAGCAGTCTTACGCTTGAAGCACTCACAGGCCTGGATTTGCTGGTAGAGCCTATAATATAAGTTTCTTGAATTTGTGTTTTTGACGAATCTGCAGTAGTTGGCCTTGACCGTTCTATAGCAGCAATATTAAACACCAAAGTTGACGATGCTAACGGTTTGTACTTTGTATAGTCTTTGTATCCATCCGTTATTGCTATATTAACGAATCTTACCTTGTTTTACTAATATTTCTCTGTAGCGTCTATTTCTCTGTTCTAATAATGATATTCTTAGATTATTATGCTCAATCATATTATATAATGTGTCCATGAATGATTTGGATAATGGAGGATCTAATTAGTAATAATTTACCATTTAAATTAAAGTCATTCCCGAGTGACAGGTCAGGGAATTGCATTAGTATTGCAATCTTTCTTTCCAGTTCGTCATTTGCCTCCTGCAAAAGCCTGGCTTGTTCTCTTGCTTCTTTTTCTTCATCCTAAAGTAAATACAAATTTACAAGCAGCCTATCGTACTCGTCCTCCAAGTTTTGTTTTGCTTCCTTTTCCAAAGACAGCTCTTCCTCTAACCGTTTATTTTTCCCTGCCAAAACTTCATTGTAAACTTTAGAATCGTTTAGCTGAGAAAGAGTTTGTTTTAATTGCGCTGATTGGGTTTGAGATAAATTTGTCAACTCAGTATTCCTTTGTCCAAGCTGTTCTAATTTTCTTGATAACTCTGCTTCTTTTCTTTCTTTGGCAAACAACTCGGCTTTTTGAGAATTGATTTTATCATTTAATTCAGCTTCTACGCGCTTTCTGTCTTTATCCGCTTCAGTTAGAATTGCCACTAGAATAAGGAAAGGTTACATTGTTGACTGGCTTGTGTCAGTTTTTCACGAACTGCTGCCAATTCAAGTTCTTTTAGGGCTCTGCTTGAATTGCTGTCGTTCAACTCCTTTTCTAAGCGATCGTTCTCACTTTGAAGGTAGTCTACAATCTTTTTCAATCGGATTATTTCCCCCTTTGGTTAAAATGAATCTACATTGGCATCCTTTGCAGCATTGGATATTTTCAGTCCATATTCATCACGCAGTTCTTTGATTTTATTTTCAGCGTCTTCTTTTAACATTCTGTTCTATTTTAGATGCATAAAACCTCTTCTTTTAGTTGTTGGTAGTCGAATTTAAGCTGATCGTGGGCATCTTCGATTGGGTGCCGGAGATCCACTTGGATACCAAATGGTCTATATACTGGGATTTCTCTATCAGGACCAGTTGCTTTATCCATAAAATCCTTTGTTATTTCAGTTATCTCTATCTGTTCCGTCTGAATGTTCTTGTCCTGAAATTGCTTTTTTATAGTCAACGATGTTCTCATTTGCTCGCTCTCTACTATTGACTGTCTTGGAGTTTCGTTTGCCTCTGGCTTTGCTTCTATTGTCTTTTTTTCAACTGGCTCTACTTTCAGGTCCACTTTTTTGACAATCTGGTTAACTTGAATTTCAATTAACCGGTTTGGAGCGTATTTTGATCTTTGCTCTACGAAATCTTTGAACAGATTGTTTTCTTCTTCTATTTCAGCAAACTGATTAGCGATTTTTTGAGTGTATTCTTCTTTCTTTATCATAAAGTCCTAATATGAGGCTCAGCGTACCATATAAACATCCTGCAGCCCTCCCCAGATCTTGAGCAGTTTTGAAAAGTTGTCCATTGATTCGTGAGGTGCAACGAATTGCAAATCAACTAAAAATCGCTTGATATCAATTTCGCACTAGATTCAAATTGAAAATTACGGATTTGAGAAACATGATTAATTTAAAGCAATAACTTGTGAGGAAGCGGTAGAATACAAAGACACTTGGGTTGTTGTTCACTTCAGTTGTAACTTTATGCTTCAACGATGACAAGTCAAATTTAAGCTGCTTTAGATTCCCGGATTTCAAACTTCCTTTTATTTCACTATGTTTAACAACAAATACCTGAATATCGGGAGGTCGACCTCGTAAGATTGATCCTTGAGATTTGGTGTACTAGAGTTTATTTTCCAATTGATTTGGAATCCCTTACCGGTCGGCTCTTGAAGTTTTATGCTACTCCTTCTTATTTCCATACTGACATTCTTATTTTGGTTTGCCTCTGATGTAGCTTTGGAGTCGCCAGCGCCGTGATTAACTTCTGATAGATTGAAACTGGACTTTGAGATATTGCTTTTTTGAATGTAGGGCGATATTACTTCTGACTTGTAATACTTATTAAATGTCGCTCTTTTTGGATTTGGTGGTTTTTTGTCTGCCATTGAAAATGTCAAATGTCAAAACGTCATTTTTGTAGTAGACCACAACAATCGATCTCTACAGTGAATCTATATATTATAATTATATTTTCGGTATTGCGGGAGTAGTATCAATTATTAAGATTTATGGTGGGTGTGCATTCTCTATGACTACCAAAGTGGAAAGGCTGTTTAGCTCAATATAACTTATTCAGTAAAAGTATGGGTGCATATCATCTAATGCTGTTGATTTGTAAGTGTGAAAACCGTATAGCCGCGTTTTTGAGAGTGAGTATTGGAATACAGTCAATTTACCAATATGAGGTACTAACTATCATGCAAAATATACACAGATACTCTCAATATCGGCTATTTAGCTATACTCTAATGTCTAGTAGTAATTTGAGACAGTGGAGGCGACCAAATTCAACAATGACAACTGACGTAATGGAAAATATTGACAATCAATTTTTTCAAAAGTAGCAACAAGTTATAAGCCGTCAGTCAATCAGAAAGCAAAGCATGTCGGGATTACATGTTGTCACATTAGGAGAATCCCCCTCTGCAACCAGACGGAGAAGTAGTGGAAGTATACACGAAAATCCTGACAGCTCTCGTCCTAGATCTTCTATCAAAATTATTGAAGATAAGACAAAGGATGCGATGCCAAAACCTTCTGGAGCAGCAATCAATCGCTATAAAGCAAATGTATCATCTAGAGAGAAAAATGAACAGAAGCATCAATCATTTTCAAAAAAAGATGACAACAAGGCACCTAGCACATCAATCATATTAGATACAACAGCAACATACAATACGCCAACCAGCAATGTTAATAACACCGATCATTTTAAACCAAAGGCACGACCTGCAAGTGCGAATATGTATAGCACACACTCTTCTGGACTGCCAACTGGAGCACACACCTCAGGGTTTTACACTAAACTGCGTCAAGAACAAGTAAAGCAGGCCACAATTAAAACATCAATTACCATCACGGATATGCTCAATGACATAAATATACCGAAAGGCTCGAAAAATGAAGAGAATTCTTTTGTTTTTGATGTTCGGAGAGCATCATTACCTGCTCCAAGCACCAATAGAGATAGTAATGCCACAGGAGTGGTAATTGTTGACTCTTGGTTTCCAGAACCAGATTTGGAGGCGGTAGAAAAGCAATTGGCAATCTTGACAGATATTGATGCCACAATGTACAAATTGTCAGAGGCTTTATCTGAGCTAAATCGATTATCAACGATGGAAACGGGTAAGAATTTTCTTATTTTAGAACCTTCCATGTCTGCGGTTTTATATGAAGCGGGCTTGCTTTCCGTATTAATGGAATTACTCCCAAGAACCACCAATTTAGCAGAAATACAAGGAGCTGCTTGCGTACTACTAAATTCTGTGCTATCAAAATATCGTAATTATATCATTTAACTCTAGCCCCAGCAAATGATGAATTTTTGTCTCTGGGCGGTCTTTCAGTGTTACTCAAAGCATCAGAGACAGCTTCCAAGGGTACTATATTACTAAATCAGCGCTTTTAAATTCAAAATACCAAACTTCAAGCGGTCGAAAAGCATCGGTCCATCACATTACCACTGCACTGAGTAGAAAGCAATCTCAAACATCAGAAATGGCAGCACAAATAGTTATTGAAGAACCTTCAAGAGAAGATCTCACAAAATCAGATGGCGAACTTGATAATGCGCTTCATACCCTTCCTCTGACACATACCAGCTTGACTACAGGATTCCTCAGTAAATATTACGCACCGGATTACTTGGAAAAGTTGGACGGCATGTCGACTATGGAGAGAAAGGAAAACTTTCAATATTTGCTGAGCTTTTTTGAAAAAGTAGACAGATTATTACATATCAATAGTGGAATTTCGTTGGATGCAAATATATACAGTGATGTTGAAAAAGCACTACAAGAAGCAACGTCAATGCTGCATGTCGAACAAATTATTTTGTACCGTGTCGATGACGAAACAAAAGAGGTAATGCCTTATGGAAACTTTTCCGATACGCAGCAAGCACCTAGATTCCCAATGAACCAAGGACTTGTTGGATACAGTATAGCAAATAGGTGTATGATTAATGTAAAGAATCCAGCTTCGTACCCACAATTCAGCCCAGAAGTAGATTGCCCAGATCTTGACGGAGATCCTCACAGCTTAATCTGTGTTCCAATATCATCCGGAGACAACATTACTGGAGTATTTGTTGGAGTAAATAAAATGGGACCAGGTCCAGATTTCACACCAAAGAAGTTTGAAAAGGAAGACGAATATTTATTCAAATCGCTTAGCAATACCGCTGGTGCAATGATGGGCAATGCCAAAATATATGAATCTATGCATACAACACAAAAGAAAGTTACAGTGCTATTGGAAACTACACGATCGCTAGCTTCTATTTTGGATTTAGACAAACTTATAAAAGTGATTATGGATTCTGCAAAAGAATTGCTAAGTTCAGATAGATGTACATTGTTCCTTCATGATCCGGAAAGAAAACAGTTGCGAGCCATCATTCAGGGAAGAGATTCCGTTCAAGAAATTCGAATCCCATCGAATGCAGGTATTGCAGGTGCTGCATTCACCAGCGGAGGTAAATATTCGCTAACAAAGTACCAATTAATATTCAAGATGCATACAAAGATTCCAGATTCAATCCTGAAGTTGACAAACAGACTGGTTACATTACACGAACAATTTTATGTATGCCAATCAAGAATATTCACAGTGAGTGTATCGGTGTTACCCAAATGATCAATAAGCGAAGTGGAGTATATTCTGCCGAGGATGAAATGATACTAAGTTCTTTTTCTTCCCAAGGTAGCTTTCATTAACCTTCAGCTGCCGTTGCTATTGAAAAATCCCAATTGTTTAAAAAGACGGAAGACATGAGGATATATCTGCAAAGTATATTGAGTTCCATCACTTCCTGTGTCATGACATTATCCGAATCAATGAAACTGGTAAGTAGGCGATTAAATTAGAACACTATAAATAGGCCATGGTTAATGAATGCCTTAGGAGTCGATGAGCAGTTTATGAAGGAAAATTCGGTAGAAAAATGGATTGGCGAAGAGCAAAACAAAGACTTACTCAAAGATATCCGGCAAGTGTACAAAAATTGGGAAAGCATATACGTTACCGACTTTGAAATCAAAGGTGTGAATTCCAGTGTAATTGTCAATTACCAGGTTATGCCGCTTATTGGTAGTCATGGTGTGGTAGTGGTTCTTGATGACATTTCTTCAGAAAAAAGAGCTGTTATGACTCTTGGTAGATACATGTCACCTGCACTTGCTAAGCAGGTTATGGAGGAAGGTACTGGCCAGTTGGGTGGTAAGAGAAAGAAGGTGTCTATTCTTTTCAGCGATATCCGATCATTCACCACACTTTCCGAAGGCATGGATCCTCCAGAAGTAGTAGAACTATTAAACCACCATTTCACAGATGCTGTTAATGCAATTACGGAGGAACAAGGTATACTGGATAAATTTATTGGTAAGAAATTGGCTGATTTAAGGTGACGCAGTCATGGCTGTATTTGGAGTGCCGTTTTCAAAGGATGAAGATGCAATTCATGCTTGCAATACTGCACTGAAGATGAGGGATGCATTGGTAATTACAAATAGAGACCGTGAGGCGCAAGGAAAGAAAACAATCAAGATGGGTATTGGTGTAAATACTGGAATGGTAAATAGAAATAATACTAGGTGTTATCTGGAAATATCGGTTCCTTGAAACGTATGGAATTTAGCTGTATAGGTGATGCAGTAAACCTCGCTTCTAGAACGGAAGGTCTCACAAAGTACTATGGTATTACCATTCTGATAACCCAATTCACATTAGACGAAGCCGGGGATTCGTTTATAACCAGAGAAATTGAATCGGTAGTTGTAACAGGAAAGAAAATGTCTGTCAAAATGTATGAATTATTGGGAAGAAAGGGTGATATACTCAGCCCAGAACTGACGGAAACCATAAGATTATTCCAAGGAGGGCTGGCGTTCTACAAACGTAGAATGTTTATTCAGGCACAGGAACTATTTGAATCCGCAATACAGCTAACAGACGATGGTCCGTCTAAAGTACTGCTCTCTAGATGTAAACATTACATTGAACAACCACCGCCTGTAGATTGGGATGGTACATATGTTGCAGAAGGAAAATAATAAATTGTTATTAGCTATTTGAAAAGTAATTCTTTGTCAAGTAGAATATGTATATTTAGATTCACTAAATGTGCAACATTAAAATCAGATAAACAGAGAAAGGAAGGACAGAATCTGCGCCTGAGCTATGAGGGAAATTCAAAGTTGCATTATATGGCGTTTGTGTTGTATTGTTCACAGGATTTTGAGAATTTAATGGCGCTGGTGAATTTGCTTGATTTTGGCTATTTTGCGGGTTTTGGGAAGGCTGGTTTGGTTGTTGATTTGGTTGCTGGTTAGAAGGGTTTTGATTTTGTTGCGGTTGCTGATTTGGAATTTGAGGAGCATTCGTTGGTTGAGGTCCAGTTGAAAATGACGGATCTAACCCTGCAGTTACACTGGGTGGAGGAGTTGGGCCAGTTATCTGTTGTACGCCTGATGGGACTGGCGGTATAATAGTATTAATGTTATTTATAGTGTTTCCATTACCTGATGGCCCTATATTTGGTTGATTTGACCCTGAACTCCCTTGAGTCGAACCAGGATTAGAACTTGAACCAGGTAAACTGCCACTACCACTCCCTGTGACACCTACCTTGTTACTACCAGTAGTTATAATCGGTTCTACAGCAGCAGCGTAGATCACTGTCAAAATTGTAAAAAGTCTAATATTCATGGAATGAAAAACTTTTTTGAACACCTGACAGTTGGCAGATCTGGGTCTATGTGATGTTGAAACAAACCAATCAAATCTCTTCCTTATTTCCCAAGATTTAAGCTCGCAAGTTTTTCCCAAAAATTAATCTCGAAAAATGGCTGCGCTGCACCCACAAACAAAGCAATGGATTTTATCAGTCACCAGTAGATACCAATTCCAGGAGCGAGTTTCTACAGATCTAGAAGCGCTTTTGCTTCAACACAGAGGGTTATCCCCCAAAACCGATTATTGTATTCTTTGCTAACACAGATCAGAAAGAACTGCTTATCAATATATTTGGAGTGATCGGAATTCAATTTCAGACCAGCAGATACAATATCCCAATATCCATCTGGCTTCCTTCAAGTTACCCCCAGCAGAATCCCATTATTTTTGTGACTCCTACACCGCAAATGTATATTAAACCTGGAAAAATTGTGAACGAGACAGGATTAGTAACTCTTAGTTTTAGTCACCAACAAGTAAGACCACCTAATTCTAGACTCTTCCGGTAATTTGCGGGATATTACAAAAGGAATTCTCACTGGATCCTCCGGTTGTTGCTAAACCCACTCTCCCTCCAAAGACTAAATCAGTATGTTTGCTTTTATTGTAGGATGTTCAAATGCAAGGGACTGATTACTCTCAAAAGCCTGCACCATCACCTCCCACCCAATATCAATCCCCACCTAGAACCAACTTTCCAATACAGCAATCTCCACCTAGAAATAATCAGCAATTCCAACAGCTTCCTCAACCTTCTCCTCCAAATCAATACCCTGTTCAATCCGGAAGAAGTGGATCGTTTTCTCAATCTCCACCAACTTCTTTTCCTTATCAGTCGCCAAGTGGTCAATCGGGCCAATACAAGTCAGTGAATAATCAACAATACCAATCTCCGCAACTAAGCAAGCTGCCTGAGCCAGTGAAACCTAAAATTGACCCTGCTATTGAAAAGCTCCATCAACAGAGACTAGTTTTGAAGCAAAAACTAAAAGAAAGGATCGAAATATTCAAGCTGAATGCACCTAGAGAAACGGATAGACTAAAATCTCTTAATAATCAACTGTTGGGAAATCAAAAATTTCTGGATGAGACAATTGTAAGGCTACAACAAATTGAGAATGGACTGAAATCCAACACTGACATTTTACTGTTTAAAAAACAAGAACTTGTCAACAATATTAATTACTTGAAAACCATTCCGGATGTTGACGATCAGCAGTTCAAATACCCAACGATTCTTCATCAGCAGTATGTGGATTTGACTGTTGAAAACTTTGCCATTGAAGATACAATCTATTACCTGTCTAAAAAGTTTTCCAACACCAGTTTGAAAGTATTCTTTATTAATATAGAACATTAGAGAACTGAGTCGAACTGTATTCCTGAACAAAGTTATACTTTTGAAAATTAAAGCGATAATAACTAGTTAAACCTTAACCTTATCCAAGAAAGCTTAAATTAGTATAAATAAAACCGTATTAAGAGTAAAACTATGTCAATCCACAATTTCCAAGTCAACAAAGTGAAATTCCTCGATTCCAATGAATGGATAAACAAACCAACAATTTTATCAATCGACGAATCCCAAAAGAAAATCACCATACTCGATTGTGAATTTTCCCTCCAAGACAGCATAGTACTCTACCTACCAAACAAGGAATACTGGTTCAAAATAATTCAGCATAACCCAATTCGATTCATCACGAGTTTGCAAAAAGATGACCAAGTACTATACATAATTCTCGAGCGGATGATGATTAACATAAAGAAACTTGATCAAGAACAATACTCAAAGCTACTTGAAAACCCGCTATTTGAAAATTTAAATTGCTCGATCGAATCTAGTCAAAATTCTAATATTACTGTGTCGGGGAACAAATTGGTGAATGGGCATCCTATGATGGAGACTTTTAAACCGTTTGATATTATTGTTGAAAAGAGGGTTTCTGGATCTTTAATGTATTTGGTAAAGAGTGGGTTGGAGTTGTTTTGGGTAGAGTATTCAAAAGATTGGACTGAAGAGTTTCAAGATAGAGTTAGAGAATTCGAGACCAAGGAAGAATTGCCATCAGTAATAGATACTTCAAAGGAACTGCAAGGGTATATTGATCTGGCAAGGAAGGATATGCTGTATTATTTTTACAAAGACTTGATTAAAGATTTATAATTGTAATGGATTTATTACAATTTTCCGAGACTCTTCAAACTATTTTCTAGAGCAGTAATGACCTTATCAATGTGTCCGAGCTCTGGTTCAACTGCTGAAACATTCATGTGTCCTACTCTAAAGTACTTTGTGTTGTGTTCAGGATGGAGACCACCTGCAACAACTACTCCAGCTTGAGAAAGGAATTTAAGAATTTCACCTCCTTGTACGCCTTCTGGGTAGTAAATCGCAGTCAAGGTATTAGCAGCAACTTTGTCATTTACAGGAACCTAAAATTAAACAAAGGTACAATCTTAAGACCAAATCGAGCACAAGCCTGTTTAAACTTTTTGCTTGCTTCGACATGCTTAGCAAATCTCTTTTCCATGCCTTCTTTCATGAATTGGTTCAAGGAAACTTCCAAAGCAAGGATCAATTGGACTGGAGGAGTAGCAAAGTAAGATGGCTGACCAGCTTCGTATTTTTGCATAATAGGAAGCCATTTTTTGAAAGAAGCAAAGTAAGTAGTTGGAGGAGCTTTTCTGTTTGCAGCTACTTGAAGAGCGCGTTGACTAACAACCATTAAAGCTAAACCTGGAGGAACACCAATTGCTTTTTGAGAAGCAGTCATTACCACATCAAGTCCCCATTCATCCATACGGATTTCTTCGGCTGCAACAGAGCAAACTCCATCAAGAGCAATTAAGGTATTAGGGGAAACACGGTGAACCAATTCAGCAATTGCTTTGATGTCGTTCAAAACACCAGATGAAGTGTCAACATGAGTCACAGTAATCAATTTGTATGACTTTGATTTCAATGCAGTTTCAATTTGAGCGAGAGTTGGAATCTAAATTAAAATCAAAATACATCACCAAATGCCGCCCTAACTTGGTCAACTTTACCTCCATACACAGATAAACATTCTGCAAACCAATCACCGAAAATACCAGTGTTTACAACCAAAACATTTTCCCCAGGCTCGACCAAGTTTGCTGCAGTCATATCCCAAGTCAATGTTCCTGATCCTGATAGAATAAATGGTTGGCCAGAAGGTGCAAGCCAAACTTGCTTTGCAAGCCTAATTGCATTTCCGAATGAAGTTATAAATGAAGGGTCAACATGTGAAGTTGCTGGAGTTGACATTGCTTTTAGGACAAGCGGATCGAATTCGACTGGTCCTGGAATCATACATAATTTGTGGTCTGCCATTGGTTTTGTTGAAAAAAGTCTGAGTTTAAACAGATGAGAAATTTGTCTTCTAATCATCAACTCCTTTAGAGTTTAGACAAAATTTAAAATCAAGCCAAGACCAAAGGTATGTGTAGCAGGCGGTACTGTAGCAATACCGGCAATAATAGGAAACACTGGTATAAATACTGGGCTGCAATAATTCCCAGCATAGTTGAATTTCCCTTTGGGTTTTAACAAACTCAAAGCCTTGATTATAACTGCTCACTCGTAAGCTGATTATCGCGTTCTGGTACTTGAATGCGTGGGAGTTCGCATACTCGCGATAGTATAATGCATGAGTATTTCACGGTTGATTATTAAGAGGACCACTCATAGATCACTCCCGCTAACTTTCAACCAACATTAGAAACCTTGGAGGATTGTTCCGAAATAAAGTTGCAAATATGTTGTAGCATTGGTTGGGTTCAATGAATGATTCATTGACGGCTATACTCAATCATTGTAATCATAAATTATGCTCAGCGTAATAATCAGATGACGTGGACAATAGTACAATGGGATGTACCTGACAAAGGAATGGAAATTTTGAGGATACCAGAGGTGGTGAGCGACAATCACGTATTCCATACACTTCGGGTTGGAATTACCTCGGAAATTCCATTAGGAACGCCATGGAAAAATTAGCTTTCCTTATCACAAAAGAGGGGGTCGAGTCATAGGACGTAGCCCTAGCCCTAAAGTATAAAGTCAAAACGCCTCCACGAAAAAGTTAAACAAGAATGCAGATCTTTGTAAAAACTCTCACTGGCAAAACCATCACTCTCGAAGTCGAATCTTCAGATACTATTGAAA